>PVIH01007444.1:0-100276 GCA_004025045.1 Sigmodon hispidus | reverse complement strand
AAATCCCAACACAATATTTTTTGGACCTTGAAAGAACAATACTCAATTTCATTTGGAATAACAGGAAAGCCAGGATTGCCAAAACCATTTTACTCAACAAAAGAACCTCAGGAGGTATCACCATCCCTGACTTCAAGCTATACTATAGAGCTACAGTAATAAAAACAGCCTGGTACTGGCATAAAAACAGACTTGTGGATCAATGGAATAGAATTAAGGATCCAGACATTAACTCAAAAACCTATGAACACCTGCTCTTTGACAAAGAGGCCCAAAATATTCAATGGGAAAAAAAAGATAGTATATTTAACAAATGGTGTTGTCATAGCTGGATGGAAGTGTGTAGAAAAATGCAAATAGATCCGAGCCTGTCACCATGCAGAAAACTCAAGTCCAAGTGGATCAAAGACCTTAACATAAACCCAGCCACTTTAAATCTGATAGAAAAGAGACTGGGAAATACACTTCTACGAATTGTCACAGGCAACAACTTCCTAAATATAACACCAGTGACACAGACACTAAGACCAACAATCAATAAGTGGGATCTCCTGAAGCTAAGAAGCTTCTGCAAAGCCAAGGACACTGTCAATAGGACAAAATGACAGCCTACAGAGTGGGAAAAGATTTTCACCAATCTTAGGACTGATCTCTAAGATATATAAAGAACTCAAGAATCTAGATCCCAAAACCTTAAATAACCCAATCAAAAAATGGGGTTCAGATCTAAAAAGGGAATTCTCAGCAGAAGAATTATGAATGGCTGAAAGGCACCTGAAAAAGTGCTCTTCATCTTCAGCCATCAGAGAAATTCAAATCAAAACAACTTTGAGATACCACCTGCCACCTGTTAGATTGGCTAAGATAAAAGACACAGAGGACGGCCTATGCTGGAGAGGTTGCTGAACAAGGGGAATACTCCTTTATTGTTGGTGAGAGTGTAAGGTTGTGCAGCCACTTTGGAATGCAGTATGGCGGTTTCTCAGAAAATTGAGAATCAATCTCCCCAAGGACCCAGCAATACCACTTCTGGGTGTATACCCTAAAGAGGCACAGTCACACTCCAAAGGCATTAGCTCAACTATGTTCATAGCAGCGTTATTTGTAATAGCAAGAACCTGCAAATGACCTACATGTCCCTCATCTGAAGAATGGATTAACAAACTGTGGTACATCTACACAATGGAGTACTACTCAGCAGTAAGAAAAAATGATATCCTAAAATTTGCAGGCAAATGGATGGATTTGGAGAATATACTACTGAGTGAGGTATCACAAACTCAGAAAGATAAGCAGGGGATGTACTCACTCATTAGTGGACTCTAAACAAACAAACAAGAAAAAAGCAAAGCATGCCCAAGCTGCAAACCACAACCACTGAACAGCTTGGGATCAGAAACACCCTGAACTGACACCTTGGATCCCACTCCCCCTAGAGGAACACCTGACTCACTCTTGAGGGAGGGGGGAGAAAACTGGATCTGCCAGGAGTGGAGACTGAACTAAGCAATATTGTGGCAGTGGGACCATGGGACGGTCTGCAGCCTGCCCAGGGATGGGATGGGGATTCGTGGAGAAGAAAGAATGTCCTGATGTGGTAGGGACCTTGAATAAGGATATACAAGGTTAAAAAAATAATTATAGATTGAAAAAAAAAGAATAACTCTCTAAATGCCTGGTAAAATAAAAAAAAATACATGCCAAAAAAAAAAAAAATAATGAAAGAACTTTTGTCTCTTTGTGCCTATGTAGTGAAGTCTTTCCCTTAAATAGAACAAATGAACCATAATATAAGTGTATGTTCAGAGAACTGAGAAAGTCTATAATAAATGACGTGGTTGATGTCATTCATAATCCATTCTATGACCTCAATATTCCCCCTTAAAATACAAGGCTTAATATAGAGCAGCATATACCAGCCAGAATGCACATCTGGGTTTGGAGAAATGTCGTGGCATTATGAGTGGTTGGTATCCCCAAAAGAGTCTTATGTGAGGTGTCCATAATATGAAACACAGGAAAGAGTAATAAATTGGTTCTGCCTGTAGATGGACATGAAATATAATTGGTAGTCCCTCCCATGTATAAATCTTAAAAAAAATCACAATAATCACTGGACCAGTAAGATATCCACAATGATGCAATAATGGCATTTGCATCTTGGGAGTAACTAACAGCTGTCTAATTGGTTTATAGAACTATAACAAAAATATCATAAAATGTCACTAAGAGAACCTTTTGTATATTAATTTTCTTGAAATGACATGAGTTGAACTCAAACAAAATAGAAAATAAAAGCATACATAGATAGGAGCTTTTTTAATTCAAAATATGTAATAACAATTTTTTTAAAAAACTAAAATTTTTAATTTGAACCATGGTATTTATAGTTATAGCTTAATGATATTAATGACTCATCTTAGGTATTCTTACATTTGCATTAGCTTGATTATTGTAAGCATCAAAAATGTTTAGCAAAATAAGTAAAATTTTATCTCTCCTAAGTATGTACTTCTATAGGAGAAGTATACAAAAGTATTAGATTTTCTTTAAATCTAAACAAGGTGAAGAATTAGAAATATATTTTCTTCCTCTGACTTTGTATACCTCAAGTTGAAAAAGAGTGACAGAAACAGAAACAGTCAGACAAAAATCCTGTCATTCAAATACAAACCCATCAACTCACCTTTCCTTAGACCTACAATTACTTAAAGATATTAGATACAATAGCATGCCAGTCTCAGATTGTGATAGATAGCACAGTATCCAGCTTGAAAGAACTTAGAAAACTAGGCTAGAGAATGCCAATAGGGTATTAGCAGTAGAAATATTGAGATCCCAGTGTGAAAATAATATCCACAGATTTAAAAACAATGCCAAAAAAATGGAGTTCTAATGACTGGGAAGACCACAGTACATTTTTTGATCTTAGTAACAGGATTCCAAAGTTAGTGATGAGGAACCATTGCCAACTGGGCTTAACATATTCTGATAGACTCATGCATGTGTACTGGAAAATAGCATCTCCTTAAAAATAAATTGTTAATAAGCTGTGAAAATGTTATATGTTAGTCTGGCACTAATAACTTTTGCCAATTTGTATTGTTACTATGTGCCATGATATTCTCTAGAAAAGAATAAATGTCATCAAAATCTTCTCTAACTTACAGAAACAGCCCATTTTTTAAAAAAATAAGAAAAGGATTGTAAAGCTGTGCACACATAACTTTCTCAAATGTTTGACTCTTTGGTCAGAGATGAAGCAAATATTTCACATTATACTGAAGCAATATACAAATCCCCTCCCACAGGGATTATCTATTTGCCTCTCATAGTTAATATCATTTAATCACTGATATTGACCAAATGTGGGTTGAGCATCCTGTCTCAGCATACTCATCTACTATTTGAATCTCCTAATCACTAAGTGTGCAATACCCTTGGGAATATGCATTAAGCAGGACAAGCAAACCATAACCAGGGATGCTGTGGCTCAAATTAAAATGCTATTTTGTTCTTGTTCATCATTATGTGTGTTGAATACTGTGTCTTTACCTAAGGGATTATGTGAGGTTTGTAATATTTATAAAGAGAACAGCGACTCATCTTGGGGCCATTTCAAGACTATGTTTTATTTATTTCTTGATCTACCCCCTCCAATGTTCAATATCTTTTAAGAAATGTGATTAATAAAACATTCCAATTTGAACAGTGGGAGTTCTATCCACAAAACATGGTTATTTGGCCCTTTTCTGTACAGACATCAACAGGAAGAGTACTTTTTCCAGAAAACCAAAGCATCAACAACAGATATTTTGAACTAAAGATTTGAGGTGCAGAAGTTCATTAAACTTTTCACTTCTATCCTAAGTGGGGATTCTCAATCAAGCATAAAGAGATTGGGAAATAGAGAGGACTCACACATTAAAAAAAATTGTGTGTCAAGCTTAGTTAGAACACTAGTTGAAGCCTTTCATTGAAGATCTGTCAGGAAATCATTATCATCCCCTTTCCCTCGATTTCTCTGAGGTTTTTTTTTTGTGGCTGGGGCTTAATGAATTATTAATAAAAGAAAAGGAATGAGGAACATGTGACAGTTATTGTAGAGCTGCAGTGAATCCAGGCTTAGGGGAAGCACCAGGAAATAGCACATCCATCTTTAATAAACATAGGTGCAGGAAACTAGAGTTGCCAACAATATGAGCTGAGCAGGATGTAGGAGACTATAGAGCAATTCACTTTGCTCCACTGCATAAGGGACAGAAGATGGGATCCATGAAAATATCGGACATGATACAGTCTTTTGTGTTCTCTTTGTGGACAGAAGTAAATTGAAACAAGTTAAATGACAGGAGGATATTTGCTACTGTGTATACTTCTGTCTTCTTATTTTCTTTCAAGAGAAGAAATGTTCCTGTACTGACCAGGACTGTCATCTTCATGATCCTCATCACCATCATCATCATCACTAATAGATGATGGAATACAAAGGCAACAAGAAAGTAAAAGTTATTGCCTCATTTTGTCATATTGAAATCTTTCTTAAAAAATAACAATCTTGATCTCCCTTTGTGGATTTTAATAGCTGAATCTAGAACAGTGGTTTTCAAGGTTGTGACCCCTTTGTAAGTTGCATATCAGATATTTATATTTCAATTCATAACAGTTGCGAATTTACTGTTATAAAGTATCAATGAAAATAATTTTATGGTTTGGGTCACTACATCATAAACAACTGAATTAAAGGGTCACAGTATTAGGAAGGGTGAAAACCATCACCTAAGATACGAATATACCATTACTGTTGATTAATATTAAAAAAAATTTATGCATCTTGGAAGATAAAATGAACATATTTGTTTTGTACTATTTTTGCTAGTTCATCAAATTCTATTGCTTTCCCCTTTAATTATGTATCACTTTAGTCTAAATATTGAATAAAAATAGATCTATGCCATTTTAGGTACCACATAGCATTCTGGAATACTCAACTTATTCTTTTCCAGTAGATGTATTTTAGTATCCATTCTCTAATACTTTTAGCTGTCATGGGAACATGGCTGATGACTAGGAGTCCTGCAGGCATAGTATAGACACTATATGCCCTTGCTGGGAGGAGATAAACTGATGGAGAGAAGAGTGAGTGACTGGCAGGGGCGAGAGGGGGAAGGGAGCCTGAACAAGGGGATATATGGATTAAAAAATAATATGACCTTTTTCATAATAAAAAAAGACAAGTCTGAGCTTTTAAAATTCTTTTGTCTTAGAGTACCAGATGGAGGCCAGTCAACCTCAATTTAAATCATAAGATATAAAGGTTGGTGGCATATAAAACCAGACTAGGTTTTATTGTTCTTTTTATGTTGTCATGGGTTAGTACCATGTAATCTTGGCAGGCCTAGAACTTCCTTCCTATAAGTAGCTTAGCCTGGCTCTGAACTCATCATTCTCTTTCCCCTGGTCATATTTTAGGAACACAAGTACATATGAACATGCTTGGCCCACAGTACCACTTTCTCCATAAAATATTCATGGAAAATTACAAAGACACTATTTTTTCTTCTATTCTGCCAAGCTTCTCATGAATGGTACCCTCAGTCTCTGTTTGTATCTGCTTCTTCACTTACAGGTTTTATTTGGAGCTTCTGAAAAATAAAACTAACTTATACAGCCTACACTGTTAGTGAATATGGACCTTTTACATTACTGAGGAAGCAGTGAAAGATATTTCTATGTTTACAAGGAATGTATATTTTAATAACTATTATTTGTGCCACAGTGATAATTTTAGATAAAGGGTATAATATTTATAGAATATTTGTAAATATGATGCCATTTTAATTGGAAGTTCAGAAATCTGTGGGTTTTCCTATGTACATAAATTGCAGAAAACAAATGCTCTGTATGGAACTGTATTGAAAGAAAAAGGTAATATTTCCTAACTACTGATTCCTCCTAACTGGCTTGCTCCCAACAGAAAAAAACATAGGAAGCTAGGAGACCACACACAGTTTAGAGCAGATAATAGTGGAGAGGGGCAAACAGAGCCTACAGTTGTTTGGACTAAACTATGACGCCTTTTAAGCATCAGGCGGCCTTTGTGGTAGAGGGTCTGAAACCCTAACCTTGGAGTTACCTTTTCATCACTCATGCTAATGGTTTCCTCCAGCCTCAGGGCTGTAAATGGCACACACATTCTAGTGTTCCCCACCTTTGAATTCTCAAATCTACTTTCCAAAACATATTCCATGGTTGTGTCTTCTCTCTTATACAGTTACTTCCCTTGTATACAGCTCTATAAGTGCAATTAAAATAATCCACTTCCCCATCCTGACAAATGGCACGAGACTCCTCTTTTTCATCCTTGTTCCAACCTTCAAGCATAGTAACCACTTCACACAGCAGTAAGTACTATTGTCTCTTAATGCTACTACCAGCATCTCATCATGTTCAGAAGCATCATAAAGTACTTTTTCTAGGACTATGTAGATTATTCAGCTTTGTGATATTATTTAAACCTCATCTTTCAAGTTACCCTTCACTCACCTTGCTCCTCTTTTGGTAGGTTTCCTGTAATTTTCAACAACATCCTTGTACTGTACTGCTGACATTTTCATTCTGTCAATTTTTGTTCTCATTCAGATCACTAATATAGTCCACTATACCCTCTTATTCACACCTTATCTCAAAAGTTACCTCTAGTTTTCTCTAACATTCTCTATTCTAACATTTTTCTCTTATGATATTTCAATAGTATGCATTATTAGTTGAAATTACATGTTACATGATTTAGTTTAGTATCTGTAAAGTACATGCTCATCCAAGGAATTATTTATTTACTTTCTATGAACGCACAGTCATTTAGACATATAGCTACTGTAAATCTTTGGTTTTCTTGGTGAAATTATTTTCATAAATGCTTAGTCATAAAAACTTTTCCATCTAGTCTTTAACCTCAGCTTCTATATGACCTTTGACTTTGACATGGATTTGAAAGTGACTAGGACAATAAGTGAGAATCTTGTTATTATCTAGAAATATGCTTTTTTTCTTTGTAATTTTTTATGAACAACTCTGTAAGAGTGCACTGTTGTCCTAAAAGTCAGATCACTTTCTCATTTTAATTTCAGTTTTACTATAAAAAGAACAGTAAATTATAAAGTTGTAGTACTCATAGTAAATATGCTAATATATGATTATATGGTGTAAAGAAAAGAGCACTAAAGACTTTTGCAAACATTTAAAGGGATTTGTGGACAATTTTAATGAGGTCCCATATGTGAGATAGTGGAGCCACCTTAGTCAACACCACTGTAAAGACACAGCCTTGGTGGGGATGCAGTGTAAGCACCTAAGCTGACAGGGCTAGGAAGGACTCAAAGGTTCAGCTTTGTTAGGGACACTGCTTGTGAGCATGCCTTTCCCAGTAAGTACAGAACACTCAAGGTTGCCCTGGAGAATTTAAGATGGAACTTTTGATGGTTACTCTTTGGAAGGCAATAAACAGGCAGCATCATTCTCAAAATCATCTCCATTCTTACTGTATCTCTTTTACAACCTTCTTAATGACCTCTATTATATATAAATGTTCTCCTAGTTACATGTATCCATCCCTGAGTCAACCAACATTCATCTGACGTAAAGGACAATGACTAATGTCTCTAAACACTGTCAAGGACATAGCCTAACTTATTGTAACTATTCAAAGAAAGTTTTGTTAAATAGAGGAAATCCTTTTCTCAATAAAAATTGATAAGCATTTGGTACCTAACTTCAAGACAAAGGTATCAGACTCACAGAGGCAGAGTTCTCATCTATATCTCTTTAAATTGGAGATTTACATTTAGAAGCAAAGATAAAGACACTCTACTTAGCAAAATATATTCTGTCTAGGTCCAGCAGAGTATGCAGCCTTTTGAGTTTTTTGAGGTTACTATGTGTTGACAAGGTCATCAGTATTTTAATATTTGAAGAAAATACTCATGCCTTAACTCTAACCACACAAATTCTTTCAATCTGATTACTTTCCCAATTCTCTTTACAGCTTATTTTTAATCTATAAAATAAAGATGGGCTCTCCTAAATTCCAAGAGCTCTGCATGGAATAAATGAAAAAGGACCCATGAAATTTGTTCCATATGCTATGAAGTAGACCACCCAATATTATGAATTGTTAGTTTGTGGCCTTCTTTTTCGACCCAGAACTATTGTCTCTTTCTTTAATAAAATAAATAGATTCTGCCATCCAATACCTAGAGTTTTCTCAGATCTGCCATGATCCTTTAACTTTTACTCAGTAATAGGCCAAAATACCTTCCTAAGACTTCTGTAGATAAAATTGAAAGACCATGAGTTTTGCTTTGACTGCCTGACACAAAGGTCATACAACAATGAGGTTTTATGGTAATCCACTCTTTCTCTATGTAAAATAAGGAGCAGAAAAAAAAATCACAGGGAAGGTATAAGTTAAAAATGAGAGTAACTAGATTAAAAAAATGAAGCAGAAGTGAAAATAGCTAGGATTTCACATTTATACTGGCCCTGATTCCTAGAAACACTTGTATCTTGTTCTCAACCTTTTTTTGTATTTTTAAATGTATATATTATAATCTATTTATAGAGGCAACAGTGATACTTACAAAGAACTATTATTTATATCATTTTTATTCAGGAACATGTCAAACTAGACAAAACACTGGGTCTTCTGGCTTGACCCTTAGCTATTGCCCTCTGGGCATTTAGGCCAGAGTACAAGAAACATTTAGAATAGCAAAAATATAAAAAAAGTATGATGTTACTTTTGTAGGGTAACAATTACATTATTTAAATGCTTAATCATAAGGTGGTGTATAATCAAGGGAATATGAATGTTATTAGAGAATATATATATATAATACAATATACAAAGAAAATAAATCCTGGAAGGATTCCAAGAATCATGAGAGATTTCTAAGAAGGTTTCTTTAAGCAAGCAACACATAAGCCATATATTAAAGATGAAATTAGCTTGAAAGACATACTATCAAGTAGATATGTATTATGGTATTGGAAGAGGTTACTTAGGATGCTGAAGCCATAAGAGGGATACAGGCAACAGCACAGACTCCATGTTAAAAAATGAAATGGGAGATGAGGTATACATATGTGCCTAAAGAAAGGTCACTGAATGAGTATAAATGTCAAAGAGGAATCTTATATACTTCATCTTTAATCATGTCCTGATAGGCATTTAGGAGAAGGACATGCCAATTTGAGACAAGGAGTGTTATGAGGAAGGATGCTCAAGCCAGAAATGATTCCTTAGAGACTATGTCAAAAGTAATAAAGATTATGATAAAATCCTGGACTCAAAGTTTATTAGGGATGATGGTACAGATTAAGGACAATGTGAAGAACTGGAGGATATGAGACTTGTTCCATTTCATTTTTGTGGGTGAGCAAGATGAAAAACAAAAGATGATTACCAGGACTTTGGCTGAGAGGTGGGGCGAATAGTAATTTTAGGAATCTTGGAACATGATGAAAATGCATTACAGGGTCCACAATAAGGGTAATTTAACATATAATTTTACAGTTTATGTGACATATTTGATCAGAAATATTGAGCAAAAATTTACATATTTAAATCTAAAACTCAGAAGAGAAATTGTGTCTAGCAATAATATAAATTTAAATATCATTAATCATAGAAGTGGTGACATGAATCACAAGAATGAATCTGATTCCTGGAAAATGTGGAGTGAACAGGTCTATGCACCCAGGATCAGACAACTACAAGAACAGCATACAAGGGTTAGGATAGAAAATAGTAACCAATGACAAGGACTGCTCAAACTGTCAAGCCTATCAGAGTTAATTAATAAAATAAAAAGTTAATGAGATATATTATTCATAGAAGACAAAGAAATATTAATAATAGTCTTTAAAAGGAAGGAGGTGCAGAATATTGAGCCATGGGTAGCAGTGTAGTGAAGCTCCTGATGATCTGCTATGTCCAGAACTGGTATGGCTAGCATGACTACTTTGACAGTCAGTGCCTGGTCTGGATGATGATGACATCCCCATCACATCTGATCTACTTTGTGCTTAATCATAATCATAAATGTACACACCTGACCTTATATATACATATACTTTTCTACTTATAAAATTATTTTTCAAATATTTTGACTGCCAATGAGTTTTACAATTAAAGTTTAGACTCTGCCTATCGATTAGTAAATGCTTGAATAATTTGGAATCCAGGAAGTCTAATTCAAACTCTTGATCTAAACTGTCCCAGAAACTACACAGTCCAGGATTATTTTATTCATTTATTTCACTTTCTTTTTTTTCTTTCTTCTTTTCTTCATGGCTTTTAACTACCTAGCTGATCACCCAATTCACTAACCAAGCAGCAACTATATTACTGGTTATTTTATGACTGTTCAGTGCTATAAAGGGAAAGTGGAAAGTAAGAGATTAAGTTCTCTGTAATATACCAGCCAACTGCATACCTGGGTATGTTAGTTCAAACTGTAAGTATAAATAATAAGATACAGTATGGATTTTGAGCATGAGCCTTTCCAAGACAATAGGTGTTTCTGGCCTTTCCGTCTTATTCCATAAAAGCCATGTGAGTATCTTTATAAAACTTTCTTACCTTCCTAGGACCAATTTAACTAAACTAGTTGTTATGAGTTGTCAGTGTACCAGAACCATCAATATAATTCCAATGTGCTATTGCTACTATATGATAATTAGTGACACTTAAGAATGAAGAGCCAAAACACCGGACAGTGACACGTTTACACTCTCTGTAGCGGGAAATCATAGATTGTACAGGTGTGAGAGGGGCGCGCGAGGCGGCGAGTCGATACGGGTCGGTACGGCGGCTTAGCGCATTGCTAAAACTTCATTTTATAAATGATTCTAACAAAATAAACCTTATTTAAAACATACCTCTTGGTGGCGAGTTTTTACCGTAATAGCTCTCCATTGTTAAGGTATACTTGCTAAAATTGTGGTAATGAGGAATTTAAAAATATGTAATTACTTATCAAAATGATATTTGTATTTCCTCCAAATATCTGCTATGAGCCAAAGTGTTGTTTCAAGCCAGTAGTCTACAGTTCGATATTTTTGACTTTTATGTCTTGTCACATGGCTTTGAGGTTGTCATATTAGGGAAATCACAAACCTTAGGACCATTTCCCATTATGTTCTGTGGCTCAGAATTAAGATAAGTCACTTTTAAATGATTTATTGAATAAATTAAATCACTAAGTCTCAGTAAGATAGGTACAAAAAACGGTTGAGTAATATGAGGAGCTCATGATATACATCATGACATGAGAATCCTTTTTACAATATTATTGAAAGATATAGAAAGTTTATATAATATAAAAAATATCTGAGATTCTACTAAACTCTTCTTCTGCTGTTACATAGACAATGCATGCCTGGCTCTACATTAGGTACAAATGATGAAAATGATAAACATGTTTCTATCTTAAGGTATCTAACATCTAACAAAGGCTAGAAATAATACAGATAAAAGAAATATACTTTACTCTGTAAACCATTTGATATGGTTGTAGTTTATAATTTTATCATCTAGTTTATGAAACCAACAGCTTCTTATTTATTATTTATCTAATTATGCCTCTTTAAGGGTTTGCTGAAATGTTTTATGCTCTAGGAATGATCCCCTGATGATCTGCTTCAGTGTTTTAGAGCATTCAAGCTTTCTGTCTTTTGTTACAATTAATGTTTTCTAAATGAAGCTATTACTATATACATTAATTGTTTGTCAATTGTCTTTTGGTCAAACTAGTTTCTATGCTGAAACATAGCCAAACATGCTTCCTAACTCACTGCATTCCCATAGTCTCCACAATCATGTGATAAGTAAGATATTCTTAGTAAGTATTCAATAAAGTACATGGGAGGAGACAATTAACAAAATATAAAAGGGGCATGACAAGCTAAGTAATTTTTAACAGGGAACATTGATTTTTACGGCATGAGACTCAATGGATGTTTTGATGAATTAACAAGGTATTGGATGCACAGGTGTACACAGAGGCTTCCTATGAAGAACACAAGATGTTCTGAAAGCACAGAATTACTTCAATATGAGCAAGCTTTTGGTTACTAAGAGGAGAATGGATATAGGATAATTATTCTATAACCCATGTGACTAAAACATTTGTTCAAAGCCTCTCTGGTGTGACATAATAAGAAGAGTCTTCTCTGCACTGCAAATGCTTATCAGAGGGTATCTCCATTGTTGCTCTTGTTGTGAGAAAATGCTCTGATGAAAGAAACTCAAAATAGGAAAGTCTTCTCTTGGATCAGAGCTGAGTTCAGCATACTAGAGATGTTGAAAAGGAAGTCCCCAAACCACTGGCCACATCTTATCTTTACATAGAAAGGTGAGAGAAGTGAGTATTTATGTTATAACAGCTTCCTCCGTTTTCTGAAATCTAGGATGGAGCTTTAGAAGTATCACTTCCTTCTTCTATGGGGGATCTTCACATTATCATTTTCTCTAATCAGGATAAACCTTCACAGGCAGACCCAGTAGCTAACCTGTTTTACACATTCCCTCTCAGGCAAATGTTTGTCTCCTAGGTGACTCCAGAGCTTGAAAAGTGGACAATCAACATAAATCATCACAGAGAGTGAGTCACTCAGCACTAGGAAGCAGGTTATACAAATGTCTTTATTGACAATAGCAATTTATTTGCTTTCACTTGTGAGGTCTTAGTTGAATAGGTCAGGGATATTAACAACACAACAGCAAGTTAGCTGCAGACAAGAAATCTGGGGCATCCTTAAAAGTCCACAGAACCCACCTCCTTTAAAAGCTTCCATTCTCTATTGTCTCAATAACCAATCTTCTGTGTGGTATAGGTGAGTTTGTCATACGTCAACTAACTGAGTATTCAATAAACATCTTAGGGTTTCTATTGCTGAGAAGAGACAACATTACCATGTTGACTCATATAAAGGAAAATATTTAATTGAGGCTACCTTATAGTTTCAGAGGTTTAGTTGATTATCATCATGGCAGCATATAGGCAGAATTGGTGATAGAGAAGGAGCTGAGAGTTCTGGTTTGATCTGTAGGCAACAGAAAGTAAACTTTGTGCCACACTGAGCATAGCTTGAGCAAAAGAGACCTCAAAACCCACCTTCACAGTCACATAATTCCTCTAATAAACCATATCTTCTAATTGTACTACTCCCTTTAAAGATCATTTTATTTTAAAACACCACAGAAAAATGGAACCATTTTAATGAAAATATAGACACACTACTTATAATATGCAGCAAGAATATGCAGTTGTGTTCACAGTTTTTAGTCATTCTTCTGCTTTTTGTGACCACTGGTTAAAGTCTTAAGTGTGAATATCTTGGCCAAATATCTTCATTACTGTCTCCCTTGGAAGTATTTTTCCTCATTCAGAAACCTGGGTGCCAGCATTCTATATGATGGTATTATTCATTAATGAATACTATAGTGTATATTCATTTCTCTATATGCATTAACTGATTTTCATTTTTATACTATGATTTGGTACCCTTTGTGCAAGATAGAAACGTTAATGGGTAGTTAAATTACTTTGATGATCATTTTGGGTGTGATTGAGGGATATAGGTTTGTATATTACCAAAATTTTGATAGATTGTTGCCTTGACTTGTGGACATATAGATTGTTATTATCACCCAGCAGGATGTGCTGTCCTCTGCCCTGTGTGGATGATGAGGTAGAAATTCATGCTTGCTCAGTCTCTACCAGCAATGAAAATAACAACGCATATGCAGTGTGTGTTTCTTACAGCACAGCAAAGAAAGGAGAAACTCAGGAGAGCCCACAAAGCTACTTGAGCATTTCCTGTGAAACTAGGAGAAAGTGCCATAACTTCAATGATGCTGTCATTGAAAGAATCATTCCTTATAGAGAAGCACCAAAGGTACATCCACGAGACATACCTTTGTGTTAGAACTGTGGGAGGGGGCCTCCTTCCTGATGTAGGTCACATAATACTGCTTTTCAGATAGTATACTTATACTTCAAGGCAGTTACCATAGGTTTGCCAAATCTGAAGGAACTCAGTGTCCAGTAGACAAACCTATCATGGTTATGACAGCACTCAACTAATTTTATTTCCAACCCTGAGGAAGACTGAAGACCAAGAAAAACCAATCCTTTATTTAGGGCTGAAATTTTCTCACATTTTTAACATCTGGAATTTATAATGTGTGGAACTGGGAGAATATTGAAGTCCCAGGGAGTTTGTCAGATATAGGAACTCTAGCAATTGTTTCACATTTCAAGATTTAAATGGTAGAGGATAGAATGTTTTAAACGTAATTTTAAGAATATGTATAGTGCTGATAACAGAGGGATTTCTAATGTCAAGAGAAGATGTAGGAGAACTGAGTATGGACGGGAGCCAGGGCAAGAGGTCCTTCCATTTACAGACATTTGCTAGTCAGTTCTTTCTATGGACAAATGAACTAACATGAAGAAACAGTTTTTACATTATCTCAACTTAACCACAAAGCTTAAGGAAATGTAAATATTTAGGTTTGACATGCCTAATCTCTGAATTGTCTTATCATAATAAAACCCAGGTGTAAATTCAGCCTATTTTTACACCAACAATTTCTATTCTGTGGGATATCAAAGACCTGACCTAAGAGTTCTCTACTTCTCCAAAGTGAGACAAAATACTTCCATGCTTATAACTGTGTACAGAATCCACTTCTTTCCTGAGACTCTTCATGAGGTCCAAACTAGCTGCAAACACTGACCTTTGCTATGCAGTCTAAGTAGCTATGCATATATGAGTGAGGATAAGAGACAACTGCCAGTATCTTTCTCTTCAGCACAGTTTCAGGCACAAAATTCATGGGAAACAGACTCCGTTTCTCTGGATATTGACATAGAACTACAGTACCAATTATCTTCCCTCCTGTTTTAAAGAATTTTCCCTGATAAACAAACTGAATTGCATGGTGGTTAATTGACTACTTAAAATCCACATGCTCACTTTCCACAATCTTATTCTGCTTTTATAACCCCATAGAACCTTCTATGCTGCATGGTTTCTGCCCTGCATACCATTGGGCACCACAAAGTTTACCTTATTAGCCATCATTACAAATGACCTGAACTGTATGTGTGAACTTCCTTGAGCAGAAGCACTGTGTAATATTGGAACTTGACATCTTAGGTATTTTTTAATTCAATTATAGTTTAACTGGAAAGGATAAAATCAATTAGGAATGTAACATATAAAAGTGATTAATATCTATGAGTATTAAACAGCCCTGTGAAAGGCCAGTCTCCATCCCTACTCTTTCTTACCTCCCACCAGACTCTCAATCTTACTTATTAAATTTCTCTAAATTCCAAATCTGTAAACACATCACTTGTGATTGATTTATTACCCTAAGTCCAAGCTCTGCTGGACCCCTATGGTTCATTATTAATATGGTACCTGTGAGGTCACCATCAAGTCTCAACAAGATACAACACTCTAGAGTACCAGAAAGAAAAAAAATCTTGGCAGTTTTTTTCTTTCAATTTTGAGACCACTTCCCTTGACAAAAATAAGCAAACAAACACATTATATCAATAGTTTGGTGTGCAAACTATTATGTGAGGTTTCATTTTAATGCAACTGAAAAATTATATGATCATAAATGAAAATCCTTGTTAATAAGCAGCCATCTGCTTTCTAGTAATATTCCAGCATTGACACTCATTATCAGGGGGAAGAAAGGTCATTTTAAATTAATGGACTTCTTTTTACTGGTTCTAGAAGGTAGTGAGTAGGATGGAGATTCACAATTTGACAAGAAAAAACTAAAGACCAGATGTGTAAGGGTGACTCTTACATGCATGTCATAACCAAGAGGTTTCTTTTGATGGGAGCACCTTTGTTAACATATGGCTGGCTTTCAGTAACACCTCACAGAAACCCCTTCATTTTACTTGGCATTGCCACGGGTCAAAGTTTTGCTTTTATTGAGAAGAAAATAATTTTTTCTAAGACTCACTGTCCAAAAGTTTGCAGTTTAGTTAGAAAACAATCGAAGAAAAAATTTTAGGCAAAAGCTCTTCATTGAGTGACATTAGGTACCTTTCTCAGGTACTTAACATAAGTATTAATACAAAGGTACTTGTGTTAAGATCTCAGGTACTTAAAACAAAAGTATCTGTTTTAAGTAACTGAGAAGGATGGGGGGATTTTTCTGAACAGGTGTTTTGAAGGAGATAAAGTTTAAACTCTGTGTGGAACTTCAGCATTTTAGAATTATAGAGGCAAGTGTTTTAACTGGGTGAGAGAAAAAAAAAAAAAAGAGGAAAAGACCATGATGGGCAAGAAGAGGAGACACATGAAAAATGTGATTAATTTAAAGGCTACAAATTTCTGAATTATTTAAAACTTATATGAACATCTTGAATGGTGATGCCTGTATTTATGTGGCTAGACAGCATGCTCAGGAGTTGGTTCAATGTAGAAGGTGAAGTATACATGATGAATGAATATAGGGATGAATGACCCATTAAATAGGAACACATGTATTTTTCAGCCTGTAATTAATCATATTATCCTCTCCTTAGATGAGTATTACATGAGCAGATACTCAGGATCTGTGATTAGACATAAAGAACAATTTAAGGAGTCTGGTTCATCTGGGATTTATTTCCAATTTGCCCGCTTACCAGCTAGTTTGCCTTGTGCAATTGATTGTACCTACAGGAGTAACTTACTTCTCACATCTTTAAGATAAATAATACCATATGCCTTACTATATATCTGTAAAAACTATAGAGGGCTGGAATATACTTCAATATTGAGATATTACAACTTGTAATTTATATTAGAGACACTAGAAGAGATAATTGACTTAGGAATAATCTCTTGACACATGAGTCTCATTGATAAAGTGGATTGCTTTTAGTTGTATTGATTCTTCTTTATGGGGATGGGCACTATAGCATTATGATGTGTGTCCCGGAATACTGAAACTACCTTTCTTCATAAGTTTTTCAGATACCAGGGCTTCTGTTAGCATTTTAATAATCACATCTAAACATGTGTAATAATGGTAAAGACCACTTTAGCTTCATTATTTGATAATTCTATATTTCAATACATATTTTGTCTTTTGAAAGACTGTTTTATATGGTTCTGGCCGGCTTTGAACTGTCTACTTAGTGTGGGATGATTTTGAACTTCTTTCCTCCTGATTCTTCCTCCCAAGTGCTAGGATTACAGGTGTTCACCACAGTGTTTGGCTTGTTCCTACATATTTCACAGTGGACCTGGAACAGTGTCACTTATGTGGGATTATAGATTTTACCACTGAAATAATAAGGATTGAGAAAAAAACCTATTAAGTCATAGACTTCTACTTGGATTAAAAGCGGGGCTTTGCTTAAAAGTTTTAAATATTCAGCTTAACAAAGATCAGAAATGTTTTACTTCATGGATATCAGAGATCAAGATTGTTACTGTGTTTGTTATACTCAGTTTGACATGAAGCATGAGACTGTTAACTCCTGAAGGTAGGATTTTATCACTAACTTTCTATGATGTCACATCAGAAAGAAAATGACTTATATGAAGCAAGAACTTCTGCCTTTCTCTCCCTTTCTCTTTCCTCCACCCCTCTCTACTCTACCATTCCCTTCTCTTGGGATCGCTTCTCTGAACCTCCTTTTCTCAACCATGCCTGACTCCACATCTTTATCCTTTCCCTTGCTCTTTTCTCCTTTCAGTATTTACTAATCAATACTCTGCTACATCTCAGGATTTTTGTTTGAATATATGGAATCTACCTTTTAAATAAAAAGGATGTACATAAAATTAGGGCTGACAACTTGGGACTGTACGTGTCAGGGAGCCCATTCGTAAAGAAAACACTTTCCTGTCACTTTCTGCCTTAGCAACCATTGATTGAATATACCTTTATATTGAAATGTGGGAAGGATTCATTGGAATATTTGTAAAACTAAATGGATTCTAGAGGTTTATATCTACTCAGACATGAGGGGCGAAGGAGGGAGAGTGGTCAAGAATTTGAGAGAAGCAGTTGGAGGGCATGAAAGGGCTTGTAGAAAGAGAGAAGGGGAAAAGGGATTTGAAAGGATGCCAATACTGTACTCACATATGTATCATTCAAAAGAATGGCTTTAAATGCAGACTCTTCAGGATAGCTTGAGAACTAGTTAGCTGACATTTGGTAGCTATCAAATTGAATGCATCTGAGTTGGTGTCCTTAGGTGAAAGTTACATTAGAATAGGGAGAATGGTTGATCAGGATATCCAATTGTTCACTATGCAGTTGGTCAAGTACCTGAACTGGCTTCCTGTAAGCAGAGGGTAACTTATACTTTGCTGTGTAGAGCCAAAACATCATTTGTCTAATGCTTTCAGATGTAACCTAATCATTGCTTGACAAAATTTCTGGGAATCCTGTGGTCTAGTCAAGTTGATATAAAAATTAGCCAACAAGGATTTAAAAATACAAAGTAATCATTATGTAGTCAGTGACTCAAATACTTCAAACAAGGAGGACTACATGCCAATCATTCAGTGTATATTTTGTGTCAATACACTAAGAAGTGTTTTCTCAGGTCCACTTTGTTCTAAAAGATGTCATCTTTAGTACCCAATTTTTATCACACCCATCCTTTCACAAATGTGGCTTGGATATAGAGAATTAGTCTAAAACATCCAATTTTCACATCTTGTGTCTTATTAATCTTTTGCTGACCACGCAGTGCCTATTCTGAGGCTCCAGTGGAGATAACAAAACCATTCTCAGCAGTAGCTCATTAAAGGCCAAAGAGAAATATCTACAAACTGCTATGTGAACACTTCATCTATCATGCTCCATGCCGGAGCTCTGCTTCAAGGTTCTCCTTTGCTGCTGCATGGGCCTGTCTCACACTGAAGCCAGTGGGTGATATGTCTAGGCATATCTATTATCATCTTCCAGATTCCTTTCCCAATATTCACTATAGCAACACAGAGATGATACGATAGTTTTCTGAAGTCCCTTGAAACATTTTTTTTTCCAGGAACACAGGATGGTAACACAAATGTTGGGAAGGCAAAATACAACTGAACAGCTAGAGCTTTGATCTTCAGATTGCTGCATAGTTGATGTGACTGATGTCTCAATTTGCCAAATCAGCCTTGTGAGTGTCACAGATGCTGCATTCTCCCATGTGAGGTTCATTTTCTCATTAAATACATGATTATTAGTTAATGTACCTATTTAAAGAGTCAAAGCAGGTATTTGATGTGTGGCTCAAGCTGGCCTCAACCTTACAGTCTTTTTTACTTGCATTCATGATGACTGAGGTCATATGCCTTTATTCACCACTGTACCACTGTGCCTGATGTCTTAAATTTTTTAAAGTATTGGGGATCAATTCCAGAATCTCAGCTGCATCCCCAGCTTCACATACACACATATATATACATAGAGAGAGGGAGGAAGGGAGGAAGGGAGGGAGGGAGGGAGGGAGAGAGAGAGAGAGAGAGAGAGAGAGAGAGAGAGAGAGAGAGAGAGAGAGAGACTTTCACATTTTTGTTCACAATGATATGCGACACCCTTAGTACAGTGAATTTCCTCCTCCTGGTAACCCTCTCATGTCAGTTTCCAAAACAAAGAGATGCCATATAAGAAGGCTTCCCTTCTTGACTTTTTTTTTAATAGAATGGAATAAAGGCTTGATATTTTGAATCTCACACTAATGGTTTGATAATAATCCAAACAACATGAGCATTATTTGTCACTGATAGGACATTTTAGAACTCTGAGTTTCACACATGATATCCACATTTTTCCATAGAGATTGCATATTAGACATGTTATCAGTCTTGAGCTTCTTAAATTCAGCAAGTCTTGACTTATGCAATAGCACAGAATCTGTATGATGTTAGGGAACACATTTACAAAATTCTCAAACACACAAGGTGACATTTATTTACATTTTCATTTATTTGCTTTCCTTACATTTATCTTGACAAATCCTAGTCAATAAGTGAATTCTGTTGAAGTCTGCAGAATACTACTACTAAGATAGAAAGATATGATTCATACAACTAAGAAAGGTTTGCTTGCAAAAATGCCATGACAAATATTACTAATATAACTATGTAGTAAGAGCAACTTAAATATCTGTTGTTTATTTGATATTTATTCACTCAATTTTTTTTATTTCTCTGCTAGTCTCTCTCTCCTCCTGCCTTCCCAATTATAAGTTAGAATAGATCAGTATCACTGTCTCTCTTACTCTTTTTTAGTCTCAAAATCTTGAGCATTAAAGGGAGATAAAACATGTTTTTCTGAAAAAAATATATATACACATACTTGGGTTGTTTAAAAAAAGCATTCAAACAATCTTGAAAATATTTATGATTGCTTCAGATTAAAGAAAAACAAAATGCAAGTATATTTATCTTGAGAAAGAAAAGGGTCAGTTGACCCAAGAGTATCCACCAGCAAAGGGAGAATTGTTTCTATGGGCACACAGGACTACCCATCCCAATTGTGCTCTTGAGTTGCAGGGCCAGAATCCAAAATGGAGCTATGTCATAGGGAAAGGCTAACAACCTACAGAAGTTCATCAGATACATAGTGGGCCTAGCTCAACTATAGCTTTAAGGACATTTGACTAGAACTGAAGAACAAATTAATTATATGTCAAGATTCAAAAGATGAGGAGCGGTCAAATGGTGGGAAGGAGCTCCTCAGGTGCTAACAGTAGCTCTCTGCTTCTTCCTTCTGCAGAGGGAGGAAAGGCCAGGCCTCTCATCAGCAAAGCAGTAAGCTCTTGATCAGCCTAGGGTTAATTTTAGAATTTGGCATCAGAAAATATAAGCCAAATTAAATAAAGCGGGAGTGAATAGAGTTGTAAGAGGGAGCATGAATGACCAGATAAAAATGTCTGAGAGGAAGTATTTGACTACAGAATGATGGGAATAAAAAGATAATATATCCTGAAGGAGAAAGGGCCCCTCATTTATGAACTTTGAAAGAGAAAGGTAAAGATAGATTTATTTTCATGTCAAATTTGATCTTTGTGAGAGAAGAGGTATTTACAGAAACTACACTCTCTTAAGGAAAATGGAAAGCAAATTTTCCTAGTGAGAATAAAATAGTGCACTTGCATAACAGGCACATTATAAGATTTGAAATTAGTGTTGAGAAGAATGAGAAGTCCCACATGGGAAGGAAAACAATTTGGGAGATGTGAGGTTCTCACATCAGCAGATAAATAAACTTTACTGTACTGTCTGCCATCATGGTGGTGTTTTACCTGACCTGTCCCTCAAGCAAGTGGATGGAATTTGGACAGAATGTGCCACTCACCTAAGATAGGTTCATTAGGAAGAGGTAATAGATAGGAAGGAGGTTAGAAGTTCTCACGAGACAAGAGTTCAAAAGTGTTTCTTTCCTAAGTTGGTGGCTCACATGTACTTGTGCTTTAGTCCTTTTCATTTCCAGACATTCATTAGCAGTGGTATGTCCCAAATCAAACCATTCCTTACATTTTCTTGACACCTACTAATAGCAGGATAAATTCAAGCATTTTTCTTTTTAATATGTCCCTTTCATGGACCGAAGAGCCCACATAAACTTCCTACTTACCTGTTCTCCTTTGCCTTTTTAAAACAAAGTTTTGTGAATCCTTCTTGAATAGCAATAATTTTCACAACACAAATGACCACCCAGATGAGCCATTAGAATCTTTTTGTTCTCCTGGTCTCACAGAACCCATCTGTATCTTTCAGCCACCCCTGTGCATTACTCCTACAGTTCTGCTTTTGCTTGCCAATTTCACTCTGTTTTGCCTAATGCAATCCAAGCTACACTATAGAAATTTTATAACACACTTATTTCTAGCATTACATTATTTTACATAATTATACACCTAAGTTATGTTTCCAATATCTTATATTCCTTTTGTTAACAATGATTTTGTGGTACGTTATTTTATGCTCCAAACACAATTATGTTTTGAAGGTCTTATATTATTCCCATGGCATGCACTGACACAAGACTCATGCCTGTATATACAGATATCAGGGATAATGAGGATTCAAATAGAGAAGGAGAATCAAAGGGCAGCTCTAAAAGAAAGAGATGCAAAGAAGAGACTAAGATCTTGGAGGACTGTCCAGAGAAGATGTAGAATGGTAAACACATTGGGTAAATTCTACTTCACAAAACTTTTAACAACTAGATAAAAGTCAAGTGAGCTATAGTTGAGAACCTGAAATAGATTAGTTATCAGACCCTTTTTTACCTCTTATTTAAATACAAAATTGTTTAAAAAATTACTTAATAATATCATGGATAAACTAAGGTGCTTAACAGTTCTTTCTATATTCTGACTATATGTAAAACTATATATTCTTCATTTACTTATTTCACTCTACAATGAATTATTCAAACTACTAATCATTTTAAAATGTCTAACAAGATAAATTTCCAAATTATCTAAGCCACGCTCAAAAAAAGTAACATGTATAAGTGAAGTTGTTCAGAGTAAGAGACAATAAGGAGCATTCACTTTCAATGTTTGGATTCATGGGAACAGCTACACTAGGGCATTATGGGGATGGAAGGGAGCAAAGATGGATTCTAAGTTTGAAGAATGTTTTCTCATCTCTGTGGTTTGGATGCCAGCTGCAGATGTGAGCAGATTGTGAACATTCCTCAAACTGTACCTTCCTGTGAATATATACTACTTTAATAAAGAACATTTTAGCATTATGTATATGAGTCTGAGAGAAACATTCACAAAAATATACTGCAGTTAACACAAACATATTCACTCAACAAATTCACTCAAAGGAAAAAAAAAAAAAAAGAAAAAAGAAAGAAAATCCAGGAGACAAAGAAAGGGACATATACATTAACAGACAAATCTTAAAACACAGACAAAATACTCTGATTTAATGTCATTATTGATCTTGAAGCTGAAAATTTAAGCAGCTAGCAGGTATTAAGATGAATAATGACAAAATAAGTATCTTTAATATATACTATGTGAACAAATGGTTCTATATGTTTACGTTCCTTTATACACCTTTTAATCTCAATTTAACTGACAATAGTAGCAACTATCTTAGCTAGAAAATGGTAGGTCTTCATATATAGTAGTAGTAGCCTATTTCTGAGGCTTGTCAGTGAATGACCATTATGTAATACTGTCTTTAAAATTGTTCCACTTACTAAAGAGCATCCTTTCTCCCCTACAAACACTGACCAGTATCATGGTATAGGGATGAGAATTTTAAAGATCTATGTATTCTCTTAGGATGATCATTGAAACTGTTACTTTAGTGGAATTTTTCCTGGGGGTGACATTACCAACACCTGAGAGTGAAATTAAAGAAATTCTTCACAAGCCATTTCTAAACCATTACTTCACTGAAAATTAAAACTAGGTGTGCAGTCAAATGTCATCAAACTAATTTAATTATACAACTAAGGTATAACAAGTGTAGAGATTGTGGTTACAGAAAGAATATTAAGTACTTAGAATGTTAGAATTCTAACACTAAGCAAATGGTGGGAAGTATTATTGATAATAATTCCTTTATCACCTGTCACCAAAAGTCATTAAAATGAAGTGGGAGAGAAGAAGTAAAAGATAATTTTTATTGTTGATTAATAATATATTTGCTTAAAAACAAGAGTTATTTATAGAAAGTTACAGTTTCTTTTAAGTAACCATTTGAAGACATTTTAAAAATCTTCATAATTATGACAATACTAAATGGAAAACAACATTACTAAGAAGCAGACAAAATATATAGGAAAATATTTAGACATTGAGAAAAGCGTATACTTCTTGTACGTATATGTGCAGAGGAGCTAAAACACCAGGTAATGAAACTTTATCAGATGCTCCTGTATAATAAACCTTACATGCTCTACCTACAGATATAGTCAAACTAAAGGCCGTGGTAAATTATCTTTCACCCACTTGTTCAGAAATAGGAGGCATTGTCATGGTGTAAAAAGTAGAAATGAACCATAAGATTCTTATTTACTTCAAACTACAAGAAGAACTTAGATAAAAATATAAAGAGGTTGGATGGGGAGATGGTTCAGAGGATACACATACTTTTGTTGCAAGCATGTAGATGGTTTTGGATGTGTTATACTATATTTTTTACATTATAACTATCAGACCAATGCTAGGAAAGTGTGGAAGAGGCCTCTATTCTTAATACATAGAATTCATTGGAAATCTGCAATTTTTTAAACAAAGATCTCAATAAAAATCTATGATACCTGAAATACACCACCACAAGCATCCAACAATAACAAAGACTGATTAAAGCTCTGAACCCACAAAATCACTCCTTTCTTTACAATATTTTGTGATTGCTTTGAGGTACTCATTTTAGTTCAAGGTGGTGACAGTTGTGGAATACATAATTGGAAGTACAGCCAAGTCAAGCTATAAAACTACAGAACTGAAACACATTGCTTTCTTTAGGGCAGTGGTTCTCAACCTTCCTAATACTAACACCCTTTAATACAGTTTCTCATGTTGCAGTGACTACAACCATAAAATTATTTCATTGCTCCTTCATAACTGTAATTGTGCTTCTGTTTTAAATCATAGCATAAGTATCTAATATGCAGGATATTTGGTATGTAACCCCTGTAAGTAGGTCCTACAACCCTCAAAAAGGTCATTTCCCAAAGGTTGAGAAATACTGCTCTAGAGTCTTGGGCATAAAAGTTTCCATCTTAACTCTGTAGGTTGTCATAGAGTGTAAGCTTGTTTAGCCACTTTGGAATGCAGTATGGCGGTTTATCAGAAAATTGAGAATCAATCTCCCCAAGGACCCAGCAATACCACTTCTGGGTGTATACCCTAAAGATGCACAGTCACACTCCAAAGGCATTAGCTCAACTATGTTCATAGCAGCGTTATGGGGATGGGGAGTTGTGGAGAAGAGAGAATGAACTAATGTGTTGGAAGGGGGAAGGGACCTTGAATAAGGATATACAAGGATAGAAAGTGTGACTTCTTTGTTCATAATAATAAAATAAAAAAGTTTCCATTTTAATAATGATCAAATGCCAGAAAATCATTGACTTTAATCATCTACAGAGCAAATAAGCCTTTTGACATACAACACGAATACATATATCTAGATGTCCATGCATATATGAAAACTGATGCACTAGTGAGAAAATCTGAGGATAAAACATAATAACAAATAATAGCCCATGGAACAGATACACATATAAATTCATCAACTTCTTTTTATAACATTGTGATCTTTGTTTTTGAAAACCTATTTAATGAGAGCCTTTTGTAAGGTCTACTTTTGGAGGATGTTCCTTTCCTACACAACTTTTCTATCATCACCAAATCCCTGAATTGTGATAGTAACATTTGAAAAGTCCTACCTTTCATCTCTACCCTGTACTTTGTTTTTAATACCCATACCCTATCTAAACTCATGTAATTTCTGGTAGTCGTTCATCTGATTCCAAGCCTGTACTATAGGCATATATGTCACTTCCGGTAGATAGGCTTTCTATTAAACAACTTCACAAATAAGTACATATATGATCGTTCTTTATAAACTAGAAAGACAGGTTTATCACCCTATTTAGATTATTCATCCTTTATTGTCCTTTGTTATAAATGTTTATTCTTCCTTTCACCTGACCTCCCATCCCTTTTGCTTGCTACCATTTCTTTTCTTTTAGACTAAATATAACTCAAATGAAAATATCCATTCCTTTGGGAAAACAAGTACACTCTACCAACTATTTATTTACCAGTAACCTAGAAGATACTTCCTGAAATTTACTTGCTAGTCTTAACAGGTTCATGTAACTGGGACCAAAAACACATTTCCATTTAACAATAACAACAAAAACTACACTAAGTTATTGTAAGTGGCATCTCACTCATTTAGTCTGATGCTGTATGGAGAGACCAAGCCAGGGACCCTCCCAGAGGCTAAATATATCTTTGTGCTATTGCCTCATCCATTTCATGTCACAAAATGCTCCATGGGCTTAGTTTGTTCCCTTCTGTTATGGCTCATTTTATGTCAACCTGATCCAAACTAAAATTACTTTGAAAAAAGGAACATTGATTAAGAAAATCCCACCACCCCACACCACCCCCACACACTTTTGGCCTTTGAGCAAACCTAGGGGCATCTTCTTCATTGACTTTTGATATAGGAGGGCCCAGCTCACTATTGACAAAACCACACTGGGCTAGTTGGTCCTGGACTGATCAAATCATGAGGTACAAGCCAGTCAGCATTGGTTCTGGCTTCCAGGTTTTCTCCCCTGAGTTTCTTCCCTGTCTTCTCTGGATGACAGACTACAAGTTTTAAATTAGGATAAATCTTTGCCTCTCAAACTTGCCTTTATCATGGTATTTTATCACTACAGTAGAAACCCTAACTAAAATACTTTCACATCTTTCAGATGTAAATTTCCCAGTAATCAACTCCAATGGCATCTTCTCACAACCAACACTTCCATGAGATGGTTGTTCTGATTTGTTGTAGGTATTCTAGATTTTCATGCCTAAATCTCTCTGGTAATGGTTTCTTACTGTCATTTCAGTGCACAGACGATCACATCTGCACATTGTTATTGCTAATAAAGTATGAGAGGTCACTTCCTCTTCCTCCCAGATGCCAGCCTGCTAGAAGCCAAGTGAACATGCTGTGTATCCTTAGAACTATTTTAAGTGTCACAGAGAAAGAGACAAATGTTAATGTGTTCACAATGAGGTAATAATTCAATTAAGAAGCTCGAAACCACAATCTATTGATAACAAAAAGATTAGCAAGCAAATGGTTAACATGAATTTAATTCTATAAATACTAACTGGCAGCCAGCATGGGACCAATTAGAAATACTGAAGAATTAAAACAAATCAATTTCATTGAATTTACTTCAGATCATATGGCTGACAGCTAAGTGCATTGTGGAAGGTTTTTTTTTTCCACCCTGCCAGTGGGTCAGTTTTCACTATCCTGAGTACCCAGCAAAGTAGCTGACAAGTCCTTTGGGTGGGAATGCCAGGAAATATGAATAACAGAAAGCAACCACTATACCCAGTGGAAATGTTCATAGACACAATTCCTAGTTCAATTAATGTTCTCCCATAGTTTCCCCATGTAATGATTATTTAGACAATGAAGCACAGCATTTTTTAGTATCTAAAATTAGAAAATATTAGTAAGCATGCACATAAATACCATTTGAGTGAAGAATAGAATCCCATAAAGCCCTGGTGTTCTCACCAACTAAAAGTGGGTTTTTTTGTTTGGTTTGTTTAGTTTTGTTTTGTTTTTCTGTTCTATTTTGGTCCTTTGAATTTTTAGAGCTATAATTTTGTGTTATTTTGTCACTGGTGACCTTAAGGCCAGTGCCACTTATGGTATTCATACCTGACTCCGTGACCCTTCTGATTTGCTTTCACACATGCAATTGGAGTTTACAAAAATGTCCTAATTATGATGATAGGAAAAATGATGCAAATGCCTTTTACAGACTATGTCCTGTGTGAGTTAAATCTAGACATCATTTTCTTTTCATCATAATCATCAAGAAGAGAAAAGAAAGTGTACCCTAGGAATTGACAGCTCTGCATTCAGATCTTGTTGTTAAAAATCTCACCAAAAATAAACTGACTTTTGGAATTAATTCTCAAATTAGTAGATACAATTGTGATCGGTGATGTTAGAGATAGAACTTGGTTGAGCATATCACTCTAATATTTACTATATAGTTTATCTTTGGGCATGGTTGCAATTTTGTTATACTGCATATTATCTGAAAAACTTTGATGGTAAAAATGTGTATATACCAGAGTTATTACATAGATTTGCAATAAATGTGATTTTTTTTCACAGTGTCTGTCTCTTAATGGGGAAACTACACATTATATTATTTATTTTACTATATATTTTCTTTTACATTTATTCTTTAATATCTCATTATTGTCTATGATTCAGTCTCATCCATAGTAGATATTACAGATACCCAGTTGTCCCCTTTCAGGTGACATTAGTACTGCCTCACTCCTGTCGGGGAAATGAAACTCAAAGAAATAATATGTTTTATCTGTACTAGGTAAAAGCCTAAAGGCTTATCATTAACAATCTATTTCTGTACTCACCATCCACATGTGACTAATTAGTTTAAATGGAATAAAAGTGAAAACTCAATTTCTCAGTCATACTAGTCACAGGTTAATGTTGAATTATAAAGTATGTTTAGTGGCTGTAAACACCCAGAAACTATATTGTTCAGGATTACATAAAGGCAGTATATTTATTGAACAGATAACATTGAGTGTTTTTTAACTGAAGTATACACAGCCAAAAATAGTTTATTATTTACATATTTCGGCCAAAATATACTTAGATCCTTATCTCAGATTCCATTTTGATAGGGAGAAAGAGGCATACAGATAAAAGCTCTTGGAAAAATCTTCTAGACCTTTCCTCCTTGAACATGTTCAACATCAGAGCTATGTGTGCACAGTCACAGCATATATAATCAACTCTGACTATCTAACACCAATGAAGAAAGACACTCCATGCTTTAGACCTTGCCATTTTAATTAGCACTTTACTGTTTGGAGTTCCATACAGATATTGGTGTGACTAACCTCACTCATAAGGGAAAGACATCAGCCTGGGAGCAAATGCCCGCAGTCAAGATGAGAAATCAATCTCTGAATGAGTGGTAGGAATGAGATTGTCTGAAAGGTCCCTTTCACCCTGTGTTGATCTCTCCCTCTGTTATATCAGGAGAAGGCAGAACTTGAAAAATGCCAGAGGTGGTGTTGTGGTGAGATCATTACTTGCCATCTAAAATGGACCCAAGTACCATTGCATTTACATGCACACATGCTCACAATTTTTCCTTAATCAAACAAACAATAACACCCAAAGAACCCAGTGAGTCTATTTGAACAGATCTTGCTTTCCAAATGAAGGCAGAACTCATCACTTCCCAGGTTAGAACAGCTGAGACCCATCAACCAACAGAAAACAATTTGTTCAGAGTAGAAGCTGTCACCAGCTATTACCACATGGAACATGAAGAGCTGCTGCAGACTTCGGCTTCCCAATGAAGCAGGCATGCTCCCATTTCACTAGACAGCTGTGGACATTGGAATAATACAAAACATAACCTAATCAACAGACTGTGAAAAATCTGAAAGCTAAAGACAGATGTTCAACCACTCTCACCACCTTTCATATTTAATTATATTTATATGTGTGCATAGGTTGGGGAACAAACATTATGTCAACTCCTTTAAGACATCCTATCTTACGGTTAACTTAATGATGGGGTGGGTGTGGCATTTTCCAATACCATCCTCAGATGCCCTAAATTTAAACTCCTGGTAGTGTATGAGCCTTGATCAGTGTGTGTTTCATCTGTCAACTTGCAGTGTAACTCTCCTTTCCAAAAATTCCATATACACCTTGGGTGTTCCACTCCAGGTTCCTCTACCCACTTGATATGCATTAACTGTTGCCTGACAGTGAAAATGTGTAGACCCTTTCTGAATAAACTGAAAAGCAAATGAACACGTGTAGTTTTCTTTTCTATGTTCAACACACAAAGAACTCAAAAAAAAATACAGAAGTAAAAAAGAAAACTATATCATCTAATAATAATCAACTATACTTATGCCACATAATAGAATTAACCTCCCTATAGACAACAGAAAAAGACATGAAATGATTGAAGGTCATAGCTTACTTCTCTATTAGGGATTTAAAGAGAGTAGTAGAGACTATGGAAACTTGGTGAATGCCCTATAGCTAGCCTCTGAATACCACTTCAGAATAGTAACCTTTAACTATTATAGAGTTAAGAAGCTGGAATTGTGAGAGTTTTATTATAATTTTGATATTCAGTATCTTTCCAAGGCTCATGTATTAGGGCCTTGGTCACTAGCTGGTAGAGCTAGTTTGTAAACTTTAATAAGTAGTACTGGGTAGGACAAAGTAGGTCATTAGTGATATGCCTTCAAAAAGCCATGCCTTGCTTCTGGTCCTTTACTCATGATCTCAGCTTCCTTTCCATGATAAAATTATCAACCTTCATCCCAGGAAGCAGGCAATATCATAATGGTCTACATCATAAGTGGCTTAGAAGCATAGAACCAAATGACAGTGGACTAAACCCATGGAGACTGTGGGCTAAGATCTACCTACCATCGCTTACATTATCTTTTCTTGTTGCCATAGTGATGAAAATAGTAATTGACACAGAAAATTGGTACATACACAGAAGTTGTATGTGATAATGGTAATACAGTTCTTAAACATCAGCAATTATGTGTGGGAGGCAGTTCTGAGTGAAGAAGCAGGCTAGAAAAAGCCTCTAAGGCTGCAAGTGCCAGCTTGCTGATAGAAATATTGCCAGTAATGTTTGTGTTCATTAAGTTTCAAATGGGGATTAGGACCCTATTGGAAGTGGACTAGAAGCATATGTGTTATTCTCTGGAAAATAATAAAATAAAATCTACATTTATTTGTTGTCCTGAGTCTTAAAATCAGACTGAATTTAAAAGTCATAGATGAGATAATTTGGCAGAAAAAACTCCCCAAACCGTATAGCATTCTGGCTATGGTATGATGATATGGTTTGAATATTAAATGTATCCCTTAACTTTCCTGATTTAGAGACTTGATCCTCAGCTGAAAATACTATTCTGGGAGTTTCTACAAGTTTTAAGTGTTGAGTAGGACCTGCAGGAAGGAAATCTTTGAGGACATACTTGTACGTCTTACCGTTTCTCCAGCTGCTTCCTCACTGTCTCTCTCCTCCCTGTCCATCATCAGATGGACAGTCTCCTAAGCTATGTGTGGAATTTGGGTAGGAAGGAGCAGGGGATGGAGATGAAATGCTGCAACAGGCTTCTCACTGAGTATCAGCCAAGTAACTAAACACACCAATCACATTATCATCCTAAAGGTTAAACAGTAGGCATTATGATCCAAGATTTACAAATGGGATTTGCTTAGAATTTTGGCCAAATTTATATATGCTACTTTGATTAAATATGTTAGGAACCTCAATTCATATCACCCTATTTTAAACCAGTGTCCCCACCACTAAGGCATACACATTTCCAGTTCCTGCAAATTTACAAACCAGATTGATCCTCTACTAGATATTCATGAAATCACAGGATTCACAGAGAACTGTTCTTAGAGTTAGCAGGCATTATTTTAAACAAGGAGACTGATCTGTGAGTGATTTGCATGGTTTACATTCTTATACTGTGTTCAGATAAAAATGTCCCACATGTGCCCACATAAATGAGTAAAACAGGCCCAAGGGCCTAATATTCAGTTTTGTTCAGAATAAATACTTTAATCTGCATAATTGTGCAGACTGGGTAGAGTCTGGATTCTGCCACCTTTTCACAGTGTGATCTGGGGTATTAATTTTCAATCATGTTATTTCAGTTTCTTTGTCATTAAAGCAGGAACAGTATAGATTCCCTTTACAGACCAGCTGAAGAAATTAAACAAGGCAATTAATTTTAGCCATTTTGCCCAATGGAAATTGTACTCTGTTGGAGAAGCACTGTGTTTATTTGGTGTGTAAATTCTCTCTAATCTGTAGGGCAATGGAAACAAGGGAACAGAAATAAAATGAACTCCTCAAATATACACATTATAATTCATCCCATCAAAACATATTCTTTGGAAAATATAAGACTGACTTAAATGTAATGATTAAAGTTAGATGAATAATCTAAGAATCATGGGTAAGATTTTCATATTTGATGGTTTATATTACAGGTTGTAAATTATAATAGACAGCCACAGTGAGTGACTGCTGAGGTTACATGAACTCCATGAGAATTGTCCCCAGCTAGTTTCAGTGAAATCATGCAGGTAGGTCATTGGTCCTATCTCCTTCATCATGGTAGGCTCAACTGCTGACCTACTTTGACCAAACAGATTGTTTGTCCTAGAAGCTGGAATTGGAACACAGAAAACCTAGTCAATCTCTGTCAGGCACTTGAACTGAAAAAAAAAATAGTGCAGTGTTGGTTGTGTTGAAAAAATAGTGCAGTGTTGGTTGTGTTGATCTATAGAGGTTGAAACAAGAAGGGGCAAAAAGAAGGTTGACAGAGAAAGAAAAACAAAACTCATTTCCGAAGCCAAGCAACTGTGACCAAACCAGGAATGTTCTGTTTATTATTAAGGTTATATGACCTGAAGCAAGATGTCTAACGTCTCCCTGTCGTATTTATTCTTTCATTGAGATGACTGGGTCAATACATGTGAGGTACTTGGAAGGGGCTTTGGGATGTAGTTCACTCTCTACAATGCTAACTTTAATTATGGCCATTCTCTTTCTCCAATGTCACAAGTCTGCATTGGTCTGGGTCGGTAATCACCGACCGTCATCACCCATGAGTCTGCAAGTCGAAGTGACAGGCAGGAGGACATTCTGTTCCCTGACAGTTGTCTTCTTTCTTAATTGATCTTGCATGAGGCTGGCTACTTTGTGCCTCTGAATTCCCTGAAGTATTCCGATAAATTATCCTCTTTGAAATTTTTTATTAATGATGGTTTAATGTCTCAACTCTTGTAACACATAGTCTCCAAGGAAGAAACAGCACTCTGTGCTATCCTTTGGGATTGTTTGTACAAAATGGTCTTGACATTTCAGCAAATGATTCAATACTAAGTGTACCATCTTTCCTGGCACCTCTCTGACAGAGATGTTTCTTCTGTATATGTGAAGTGCTTCAGCCTTTTATGAAGACAGTAATAATCAAAAGGGAATGCTGGGCAGGAGAATGATATGAAACTCACAGATCATAAAGATGCCTCCAAATTATTATTATAATCTACATCTAAAATCATTTCTGTTTCATAGCTCCCTCTGGTAAAAAAATAAAACTCGTAATTCAGTTAGGTAGTTTCTAGATGTGGTTGCTATCCAAAGAAACTCAAAACATATTCCCTGAGACCCTCTTATGGGTATGACTGACATAATCATAAAAAATAAAAATGCTATTAAATAGACTATAAATTTCAAAATGATACAGGAATGCAATAACCAGACTGATATTTGAAGGAAATAATAAAAGCAAACAAAAACTAAATAGACCCCCACACACAAACACACACTGGTAGAGATAATATCAAAATGGAAAAATGCTGATCACTGCAATGCACCAATTCAGGCTTGCTCGGGGAAAGAATAAATGTTTTATAGGGGGCACATAAAAAGACCTGCTCATAAATCATTAGAGATTTAAATAAAAGCATTCCAAAATAGAGATATTATTATCTGTATACAAAACAAATAGACTTCATTAGACACATGGAAAAAAAACATGTTTGTAATATAAAAACTACATGATCAACTCCCACAAATCTAAACCATAGGTGATTTCTGGCTTTGTAGCTATGTGGTAATGGGCAAAGTACTGCAAAATGACATTTCCCTGAAACAAGTAAAAAAAATCAATTAAGAAAGTTAAGCTTTCTTCACTCTTAAACCTAACCAAGCAAATAAAATCAGAAGGTCTTTGCAAATTCCTCAGAGATGATTTGGTCATAGCCTCTACAGCACTATTATTAAAAGCATTTATTTTAGTGAAGGTACTTCTTTGAGCCACCCAAAAGCAAGGCACTAGCTAGGATTTATAACAAGCTATTCACGGTAAGCTGTTATGAGTGAAAATTACAACACCTTCTTTTCAAAAGCAGCTACATCAGACGGCTTCAACTAAAGATACCCTCCTTGGAATATCATGTTCTCAAGGTAATTGCTACCCAAAATGTAAACCATGGAGCACTGTCATTCCACTCACAATTATATCCTTGTATATCAGACATTGTGAACCCACAGTGCTCTGCCCTCCATATCACTGCCCACACTGGCCTTACTTTGTTCAAGTAGAAACATATTCATCTTTGAAGAATGAAATATCAACTACATCTCATCAGCCCCATTTTTGCTTTCTTGATTGTCCATAATTATGTCTGTGGACAATAAGATATGAGGCAAAATCTTTAAGGTGAAAGATATTGCTTTGTTTTCACAAAAAAATTTCATATACGTGTTCTTACCTTCACCATTTTTCTCCCACTGAGAGTGCAAGAGCAACACATGGGAAACACAACAAAAAGAAAATTGGGAGATAACTGAGCGAAAAGGTAGGAATACTCTAGTCCTTGATGGCATCAATGAGCTACAAAACAAATCCTAGAAATAACATCCCTGGATTACTTAATCAAGAAGATATTTTAATAACCACATTGTCCAAGCTATCCTTTCCCTATGAGTTGTCAGACTCTTCTCATTCATTATTAATACCAAATCTTTTTCTGTCCTCAAAACTGTCATTGTCTAGAGTTTTTGATGAAGTTGTCATGCCCTCAAATCACTAATGAGATCAAGTTTCAGGACATACTCACTGGACATTATTTTTATGGCACTCTGCATTACTACTTGAACTTCTCATCAAACTTTAGACAGTGACGACTACAGTCCCAGGAGGAAGGGCCTAAGGTAGAGGACTGTTAGCTTCTTAATGTAATTCACAAAACTAGGAAGCGGGAAGTCTGGGTCTTGAACCTGAGAAAGTGTTCAGAGATCTGACTCCAAAGTCATTTCTTATTTTTTAATCTCATAAGTTCCGCCAATATTTCATTTATTCAAGATCAAGGATAAGCTCATTGTTACAAAAGAAAAAGGAGTCCATAGAGATGAATAGCTCAGAAAGAGTTTTGAATAGCCAAAGGAGTATAATGCTTCCCTTCTGATGTGAATCTGTAGAATGACGAAGTTGTTGGGCTCCTGCCATTATAGTCATCTTAGTAGCCCTGTTTCTTTTACCTCAGGACTAAAATTTCTTCAGGCAAAGGCAGGAGGATTCTCTTTGGGAGCTGGTAAGTACATGAAAAGTACAGGGCATTTTTCAAAATAGACTTTAATTCACTTCCATAGATGAGAATAATTCTAGCTCTACTTTTTCACAGTTTAAGATGGGAGCTTACGTGAGGTGTCTATCTATTGGTATGGCCATAGCACAGTTCCCATGGGCTCCTATAAAGTTAACTTAATGCTAAGATTTGAAAATTATGATTTTTATACTGAAATAATTACATGCCTGTTTATTTATGAGTAAAAAGGGGGCATGTTCTTATGTGACCACAAAAATGAAGACGATTGACGCAGGCTAGGTGCTGGAGTGAAATGGCCACAGGTGATAAAGAGCTATAATGGATATGACAATTTATTAGAGATGATGTATAAGGCCAAAATGCCTGTTTGTTATCATTCCGACATTCCAGGTGAATCTATAAGGATAAAATCCATGATCAAAGCCTCCATATGCTTGGTTTCCATGGGGTTTATTAACTCTTGAGATCTATTAAACCCAGAACCTAAGATGTGAGCTCTTTCTTCTCCTCTGTCCTGTAGGTTTTTCTATCAGAAGCACCTCCTCCAGTGGAAGGGAATGGTGAGCTGGAGACAGTTAGGATGGGATCAGAACCCTCTAACACCTGCATTTCTATAGTCAATGTTTCCTTCATTTATGAGACAAGTTTCTCTTCATGAAGAATAGCAGTGTATTCCTACTCATGAAGCATTTCTTATTTGACCACTCAAGTGAGATCAGTCAAAAGCTCAAAACTGAAAAGCTCTAATAATTTTGAGTGTTTACTCAGCTGCACTGAGAGCCAGAATGGATCCATAGCCTAAAGTTTTCTTGGATTCTCTTCAGCTCATGCCCAAAAATTCTATTTTGGGCTTGGTGGTGAATTTCTTCTTTTCCCCCTCCCTCTTTCCCTCCCTCCATTTCTCCCTCCCTCCAATCTATTCTTTTTTCTATCTTTTTTCTTGCTTCCTCGATTTCTTGTTTATTTTGACTCTCTGGTTTAGCATTCAAACCTTATGCTCCTAGAGGTCAGTGAGGAACTCCCTTATCTTAGAAAATAATACCAAGAAGTAGGTGGAAAGAGTAGAAACAAGCCTGTTCCCCCAGGCTCCTAACAGTTCCTTTTAAGGGCTTTCTGAAGGAAACTTAGCCACTACAAATCATTCTGCTTGCACAGATAGAAAATTAGCCAAGGGGGAAAATACTACTAGAATGGAGAGCTTCATAGTGTCGTATTGCATTACAGAGAGAACACTTGAGGACCCAAATCATTGCAGCAGCAATAACTACTCTAGGCCCCAGAGTCACACATGCTTTAGAACATGTCCTGAGTACAGCAGATTCTGGCAAAATGAACACTTTTACTTGACTGTCTAAAGAAATGGAATACCAATTTAAGAAGTGGGGAAATCCACTTATTAGGATATAGATATATAAAATACTTCTATCCTAGTTTAAACCACCAAACTGGGTAATGGGGTGTGTCTGTCATAAATAACACCATTTTGTAAATCCCCTTAGATATGCACATAGCTTTAGAAGCTCTTGTTACACAGGGCTGCCCTCCCAAATAGGATAAATCACTGCCAAGTGCTATATTCCCAATAGGGGTGGTGGTATTAATTAGTTTTATAGGATGCTGTAGTTTCTATAGTAGTTTAAGAAAGTGTACAAATCTAGCAATATACAAAAATATCTTTTGTATAATGGTCAGTGCAGGCTGAGATTTTATTGGTTACCCACAGCTGTAGGAAAGTTAAACTCTATGCAAATGTTAGTTAGAAGGCTGTTAAAAATGACTATGATAAATGCTTTGCTTATGTTGTCATTGGAATGCAGCAGTGTTCCATCTATGTGGGTAGAGAAAACGGCTGACAATCTTGTGCATTATGCTTCTAGTCTGGGGCAGGGGATGCTGTGCTGGGAGACATTCCCTTTTGCACAAAGCCAAGCTTTTAGCACTGCCTTTAGTGTTTTCAGAGAATAAACACTTTCATCCTTAAACATAGGAGATGAAGGATAGAAAGTCTGAGAATTTTAGCATTCTAAAATGTTGGTTAGAGAAGGTCTGCTCTACTGCTCTCTTCATATTTTATATTTAGGTCTGTAAAATAAACTATTAACTAGAAATTTGAAAATAAATAAAAATAAATGTGATTAAGTAATAAAAGGAAGAAGATTCAGATCTTCAGGGTCCTGCACCAAGAAAATCATAAGGTGTTTATTTACCAACAGCAAAAACACATTAATTTTGATTTCCAGGTTAACAAGAACTTATTGATCATCTACTAAGTACTATAGACTTTATTGTAACCACTGAGCTCCCAGAACTATCTCAGCTCTCAAAAAATTTATTTCCTATCAAATGTAACTGATGTAGGTCTATACTAGTTAATATTCTTATTTCTGTAATAAAATCTCTTGAGCAGAACAACTTAAGAAATGAAGGACTTAGTTTGGCTCACAGTTCAAGGTTATTGGCTGTTTTGATGGAGAAGTCATGATGACAGCAGCTGCAGAAAGATGCTCACATTTAACCAGTCAGGAAGCAGAATGCAAAGACTGCTGCTACCCAGCAAACTTGGTACTAGACCCTAGCTCATGTAACCATGTCACCTGCAGTCAGCCGGGATCTTCCCAACTGTACTTAACCCAATCTAGATGGTCCCTCACTGACATCCCAGAGTCCCATCTCTTCAGTGATTCTATATCGTGTCAGATTGACAACCAATGTATAATCTGTGTACAATAAGAGACACATCTGAATTATAGACTTTGATGAGTGGGTGATGAGTATAAAAATACATATAAGACTGTCAATCAACGTATAGAGAGATATATTTATATCTACACATGCATATCATATTTTCTACTTGCTGTAATAGGATTCTATGCCCTTGAGGTTAGGTAATCTTCATTTTCTTTCACAATTCAGTTGGATAGCATCTAACATTCCCCAGAGAACATCACTTCTGTTATATAACAGCAAATGTGCAGTGAATTCTTGTTCCATGCCCAGAAGACTAGTAAGAGCTATACAAGAGTAAGTCGAGATTATGCAGTATGATTATTACCTCATTTTATAGTGTGTTTGCCTGTTATTAAGTCATAGAAAGCTAGTCAACTGTGCAGGTAGGTGGTAGAGGAATGTATTAAACCATTTATCCACCTTACTAGTCCACATTTCTTCTCTTTGGATAACATAGTTTTCCATGATGAGACCCACACTTTTAAATTGAAGTTGAGTCATCTGTGATTTCAAAATCTATATTAGTGTCCCCCAGTTTGCCTCAGAACAATTTTAGTGTTCTGTAGGGATGTGGTCACTGGTATGTTGTCTATGTGCTAGTTGATGGGTCTGTACCCATATCCATCATGTCCTATTTATTGGCTACAATAGATTAAAAAGAATTAAAAATGAAGAGGTTATAAAACTGAGAGTGGGAATTTAGAATAAATCAAAATGAGGGATAGAAAAATATCTTTTAAAATTTCATTTGTTTTTTAGAAATTTATGGGAATAATTGATATATTAAATAAATATGATTTATAATATAATAGAAATTAAGATAGAGAGACAAATATATAAACTAGTCTCACAGCTAAATGCTAAGAAGCAACTAAAGGTCACTTTTTAGGCAGTATGCTAAGTTAAAAGCATATTGAGAGAGAATAGGCATCTACTTCTCGCTACCTGGCATGTGCCTTGTCCCTAGCCTTAATTCTCTGCCCTTCACCTAAACTGACCACTCTTCTAACAATTATTTAACCTTCACCAAGACCCAGTGCTGTGGTTTTATATTTATAATTATGTAAATTTTACTTAATCAAGGAAAGTTGGACTTGGTGGCTTATGGGGGACTTGATGGCTTCAGAAAACAAAAACACACCCACTAATTTGTCCTGTCATTACTGGTTTTCCTTTTGTAGTCTCATTCCATAGATAAATGTGCAGATATTTCCCATTCTAACAAGTTGTTTCTAATATTTTGTTTCTTATAGCTGCCAACGGTTATTATTAAAACAAAGATTATGTTGTTATCATTTGGAAATATAATGGTAAATATGCAAATAGCTACAGTAGTACATCAGCTCCATAGGATATTTTTAATTTCTTAATTAGAACATGATTGGGGAGGTCTGGCTGCAATTGAAAGAATGAGAATAGCTTTTTTAGAGCCTGGTTTGCCAGTGGCAAGTGGGTATCTAGGAAGCTGGCTCTTGAGAGTCAAGAAAGCATCACAAACCAGTAGGTATGGCTGGACACAGTAAAGATTCTTGACCAAACCAAATGCCACATAGACACACTAACTACAGAAAATATAACATGATATTTTAAAGTGAAGAATGAAACTCTAAAATAATATGCAACTCAATATTTCACCAATAAGAGGATTGTGGGTGCTCTCAGAATAAAGAAAACTAATTAAAAGTCTCAAACCAGGAATATATTTTTAAAAGATGATAAGCAAAGCAATAATGTCATTAATAAGTAATGTGTCCTTGAAATCAAATATGAAAAGCACTAACAGAAAATAGACAAATGTTCCATGAACAAAAGCAAATTATTTTAAATGGGAAATATAAATGTAATGTCACTAAAACCCATGTGAAGGAATACTTAACTTCTCTAGGAAGTACAAAAAATGTATATTGAAATATGTGGGTATTCTATTCATTATCAAATTATTTCAAGGTTAGCAATACTGCAGTGAGATATTCTTTTTCTAATACTTCTATCATGAGGATAAAATAACACTAAATCAATTTTAAGTCAGTGTGGTTCTGTTTTGTAAGAACATTAAACTTATTTTGGTTCTACCAAAATTTAACAGTTCTTAAAATTATCTTAAAGAAAACAAGAAATTCTTCAAATGACAAAGTCAGAATGAAACAATATCTATCTACAAATCCAGCACTGCAGAGAGTATTAGAGGGAAAACTCCAACCTAAGGACCCCAGATGCACCCACAAAACCACAAGCAATCAATAATTCCACAGAAGAATACTCCAGAGAAAGGAAATACAAACAAGTTACTACCAAAAAATGGCAGGAAATATCAATCAGTGGTCACTAATATCCCTTAATATCAATGGACTCAACTCTCCTATAAAATGTCACACACTAGCAAGATGGATACAACAACAGAAGCCATCCTTCTGTTGCCTACAAGAAACACACCTAAACCACAAAGACAGACCAGGCTTAGAGTAAAGGGTTGGAAAAAGATTTTCCAGTCAAATGGTCCTAAGAAACAAGCAGGGGTTGCCATCCTAATTTGTAACAAAATAGACTTTAAGCTAAAAGCAATTAAAAGGGACCAAGATGGTCATTACTTATTCATCACAGGAAAAATTGGTCAAGAGGAAATTTCAATCCTGAATATTTATGCCCCTAATATATGGGCACCTACCTATGTAAAAGATACACTGCAAAAGTTTGAATCTCACATCAATTTTACACCCTAATAGTGGGAGACTTCAAAACCCCACTTCCAACCCTGGATATATCAACCAGACAGAGACTCAAGAGAGAAATAAGGAGTCTAAAAGAGGTTATGATGCAAATGGATTTCATAGATATCTACAGAAGCTTCCACCCAAATGCAAAGGAATATACATATTTCTCAGCTCCTCATGAAACTTTCTCCAAAATTGACCACATAATTGGTCATAAAGCAAATATCAACAGATACAAAAAATGGAAATAATACCTTGTGACAGGCGGGGATACTAACCACTATACTAACGAGGAACCGTGGAAATAATCCCTTGTAACATATCAGACCACCAGGGCCTAAAGTTAGAGTTCAACAACATCAAAAATCAAAGAAAGCCTACCAACTCATGGAAACTAAACATCACTCAGCTGAACCATCTTTGGGTTAAGGAAGAAATTAAGAAAGAAATCAAAGCCTTTCTAGAATTTAATGAAAATGAATCCACAACATATCCAAACTTGTGGGACACAATGAAAGCAGTCTTAAGAGGAAAATTCATAGCGCTAGATGCCTATATGAAAAACCTTGAGAAATCCCACACTAGAGACCTAACAGCTCAGCTGAAAGCCTTAGAACAATTAGAAGTGAACTCACCTAGAAGGAGTAGACGGCAGGAAATAATCAAACTTAGAGCTGAAATCAATACAATTGAAACAAAAAGAACAATACAAAGAATCAATGAATCTAAGAGTTGGTTCTTTGAGAAAGTAAACAAGATAGATAAGCCCTTAGCCAAACTAATCAAAAAACAGAGAGAGAGAGAGTGTTCAAATCAACAAAATCAGAAATAATGGCAAAGTATCCTTCATAGGGAGGTATCACAAACACAGAAAGATAAGCAGGGAATGTACTTACTCATTGAACAAAAAGAAAAGAACACCCAAGTTGCAAACTACAACCCCTGAACAGCTTGGGACCAGAAGAAACTTAAGAGAGATAACCAGGGGTCCACTAAGAAGAGAAAATAGAGATCTCCCTAGCTAATTGGGAGCATAAGAGGTTGCAACTAAGAAGAGATGGGAACCAATAACGAGAGAAGGAGATAATGGACTGAGAGGAACAACAAGGAGGGAGACAAAAAAAGAGAGAGAGAGAGAAGGAAGAGAGAGAGAGAGAGAGAGAGAGAGAGAGAGAGAGAGAGAGAGAGAGAGAGAGAGAGAGAGATCTTAATAGAGGAAGCTGATGTGGGGTTGGAAAAAGACCTGGTGCTAGGGAAAACTCCAAGAACTCGCAGATTGTCCCTGGCTAGGTCTCCAACCAATAGTGAAGGTGTTGCCTAGACAGGACTTCCCCTATAATCAAATGAATAGGCACTCTAAGTACCATACAGAACTTACATCCAACAATGAATAGAGGTAGAGGCAAGGATACATGACTGAGCACTGGGCTGAGTCCCTGGTCCAGCTGATAGCAGGAGAGGAGACTCTATATGAGCAAAGGGATAGGAACTATGAGGAAAATTCTCACAGTGATGGCTGGCTGGAGCTCTGGGGAGCTCATTGAATCAAGAACAGCCACCAGGGAACCATCAGGATAAGGAACTAGGCCCTCCAAGAATAGGCAACTATCCACTGACATGGGCAGTATGTGGAGCCTCAACGGGAGGGTTCAGACTGTGTTTCTGTGCATGGACTGGCAACTTGGAACCCATTCCCTCCTAATCCAGTCTTGATATTAGGGTGAGGAAATCGGACTTGCCTGTAGTGAATGCTGAGCTGATTCACCTTAGGACTTCTTGCCCTTTCTGGGGAGGGGATAGGGGAATGGGGAGGAGGAAGGCTGAAAGCTGACTAGAGGGGATGGGAGGGGGAAGGGAGTTGGAGCAAGGGGTTACATGGATAAAAAATACCTTTTATTTCATAAATAAAAAATAAATAAACTAAAATAAAATAATGCCAATTATGTTTATAAGAGTAAAACAGAGAGTATGTACATGCCCAATAGCAGAGGATGGTTGGTTCATAGCTGAATGTTCCTTTAAAAGGACAGAACAGCTCTTTATCTCTAGAAATACTACAGACTTGAGAATAAAACATGGTCATGCTATAAAATTCAAATTATCAAAAAGTGTGTGTGTGAGAGAGAAATAGTATACCTTTTTTTCCATTTGTTAAGTTAATAGTAGTACTTTACAAATTCTAGTTAACATGTCTGAAACTTTTTTAATGCAAAGAAAAATATTTTTAAAATGTACAGACTTGACAAACCTGATACATTTTCTTCTGCTGAGAAGTTTGTTATTTAGGCTTGACTAAAATTCAGATGCTAATTATAAGCAAGACATAATATATGCAATTTCCTCTAATAATTACATGGAACATCTATTTGGAATAAATACCTTGAAACATCCAGATGCTGAGAAAAAAAAAAGGAGGAGGAGGAAGAGGAGTATGTAGGAAGAGCAAGGTCAGGTGACTGCACATGTTCCCTTCCTGAGATTGAACAGTCAACCCAGGTTATCCCCAGCTTTGCAGCTCAGAGGGAATGTGTGTAAATGAGGAAAATATATGTGTTTTTCAGGCAGTTCATGGTCATCTGTCAGCACGTACCCATCAGCTATAGCCCCAGAAGTAAAAAGTGCCTCAAGAAATTCAATGCACAATGGAAACAAGTTTACAAGGCATTCATGGACAATGTGACAAGGCACAAGGTGACTCAATCCTCTGTCCAGTGAGATGATCAGAAGATAGATAGAGTATGCGCCTAAAAGGGCCTGGTGGGCTGTGGACAGGAAAAAGTGGAAGGAGGAGTATACGCCATGCTCAGCCCCTCTTCTGCTCTCTTCAGTGATATCCATGCCGTCAACAGGATGTGATCAAGTTTGACCATTCTGGAAAGTGGTCTAGAGGCCACCGAAAGACAGAGAACTTGATGGTATGTGATGGTATAAGGCTCAGAAATGAAATAGTCCACATAGTCCACTCTATAAAATCAAGGTTTTTTTAAAAAAAAAAAAAAAAACCACCTGCTTTATAGGTTTGCTTTTAAGCTACCTTTCCAGATAGTTACAAACTGATATTGTATTTGGGAACTAGCAAATGCTTCAAGTGATAATGATGATAAAATAAGACCACACATGGGTCAGCAATTCTACAGAACTTGTTGTGAGCTCTGTTCTAGTTTCATTTTGGAGTTTTGATGAAACAATCTGACAAAAGTCAACTTAGACGGAAACGGGCTATTTGGCTGTATGTCTGTCACTTTGAGGGAGTCATGGCAGAACTCAAGTAGCCGGTTATATGTCACAGTAACAAACAGAGAAATAAATGGATGCTTGGTTGTCATTTTCTACTAGCTTTCTCCTTGAAACATCCAGATGTTTTACAGCTCAGAATTTCATGTGTAATGTTATCTATAATTTGCTGGGTCTTCCTAAAGCAATTAGCAGTCAACACAATCCCCTAAAGGTAGAGCCACAGGTCAACCTGATCTAAAAAACCTCCTCAACTGTCGGTCTCTTATAATATGATTCTAGGCTGTAGAAAGCTATCATTTAAAAACTAACCAGCAAGGCACCCTTGAGTACTTCTCATACAGTGTTGGAATAAATCAGGCATAGGAAATGGGACATAAGTAACACCATTCTATCATAGCACCAGGAACTGAGTAAGGCTAAAGCTTTCAACACTTGGTCTTGTATATATGAAGTAGAAATAAATGGCATGGCTTTATTCCATTGTAATCCTGCCCATGGGACAGTCCACACTCCCCCAATCAACAGTATGTGAATAATGCAAGTTATTGCATATTTGTGTGTTGTAAACATATACTATGTTCATTTGAAAGCATGTATTTCATAACTCTTGTTTTCTTGTTTACAGTAAGTACATAAATCCTAAAAAACCTATATGATTTATGTAATTTTTCAAGGAAATTTGAAAAATACTATCTTATGTAGGTGTGTAGGTGTATAACAACAATTAATAAAAATAAGAGTTCATGAATTTCAAAGAGAGGATTAAACCATCCATCATACAAGGTAGGGTTGAAGGGAGAAAAAAAATGAGGGAATGATTTAATTTAAAAAATAAATTAAGATGAGAAATCATTCCCTATTTGTTTTTCTTCTTTGGCAAAGACTGTCCTGGACTAGCAAGCAGGAGACAGCATGTTAAGTTCATGAGGGCAAAATGTTTTAGACAGAGAAACTCTGAAAAGTGGTCCTGAGTAAAATCTGGATTAAAAAAAAAAAAAAGTGTGCATATGTTTAGTAGGTTCCGAGTTGCCCTTTGGGAACCATTTTCTAGAAACACATGAGACTGGGACTTTAAATTTGGAGCTGCTAAAGGATGCATATATATCTGGCCATTTTGAAAATAAAATTCAATTCTGTGCACACTGACCATTTTAATACTGTTGATGATGACCCAGTTCTTTTGTGTACCCAGGAGTTTTTCTGCATGCCAATTTAAACACCACAGATTCTTTTGCTTTTGGCCAAATCTGATGCCAAGGGAATGAAGGAAAAGCTCATCACTCCTCCACTTCCTGATTTAGTAAAAATGTCAGGGTTTTGGAATCTGAGGAAGGGCATGCAGGTGCTAATTTTGTAAACAGAAAGTTAGAAGAAAGTCAGTCAGTGTTCCCAACTCCCTCTCTGAGGGCATGGTTGGGCTCTCATTCCTCTTTCTCTGTCTCATGCATTCAGAAATCAAAAAGTACCAGATGAAACTGCTTCTTTGGTCTGGATAGTCACCTGTTAAAACAGACTTCATCTCAACAGAGTGATTTCTATACAGACACCTTATCCTCTCCTTGTGCTTATTTTTGATGTAAATGACTTGCTAACACCCGATCTCATTAACAGAAATATGTGAGATTTGTCTTCCTTTTTTTCTGTTTCCAACATCGTAAAGATGCTATTCAAATTATGAAAAAATATTTTTAGCAAAGACTAAAGTCACAGCATGCAGGTGATCTGGGACACAGCCCCCTGTATCTCATCATTTTTTTAAAATAACTAAATGGAAGGAAAATGGTCATTGAACATTCCTCATAGACATGAAAGAAAGATCTTTGGGCTCAAGGGTGATCATGTCAGTCAGGTCATGTTGAGATATCCTCTCAAAAGGTTCTTGTCTCTGATTTCCTTAGACTCCCTGAGGGGACTGACAGAGCAAGTATTTCCTAAGAGCTCACACACTGATATGATTTTCTAAAACAAAGAGAGAAAATAGCACCAACATGTGAATATGGCTTTCCACTTAACTTGGGGGTGGTAGAAATGGCAAGAAAATAGTGGAAATTCAGAATTACAGTACAGATTATGGTATAGCAATTGCAATGTTCAGACGTGTAGATGGATGGTCTTCCCATCAATCTTCCATTAGTGCTAACTCCCTTTATATACAATCATTCATAACTTTCAAATGCCAGACTCTGAGGAAACAGAATTTTAAAATTTTAGCCATCAACATGGATTCATCATTTTCTATTCATTAGGCTTAATTCTTTTACATGCCTTTACTTTAAGAAATTTTGTACAAATACAGTACTTCTTTTCCTCTACAACTCTTTCCAAACCTCCCAATCTTTTTTTCTCCAAAATTCACCTACTCTCTTTTTAACCAACTGAGTCCATTTAGGCTGCCATTGTTCCCAGAGGTACAATATCATTACTGGAACATTTTAAATATTAGGGGTAGTAGAGAAAGTAAACGTGTACTCTAGCCTCATCAATTGCAATATCTCCCCTCTACTGGGATGTGAGTCCCTTTCCCATGCACACTAAAACATTTCACCATAAATTCCTTTATTTAATATAATTTTACTTTTTTGAAATTTTCATATAATATTTTGTGATCATATTCAGCCCCTCTCCTCACCCAGCCTCCTACCAGGCCCACCCCATACACTCTCAGTCCCATATAAATTTGAGTCTTTTTGTTTTAGTCCACAAAATCAAAGTTTTGATATACATATACTTATATGTTTGAGTCCATTCAGAGGAACATAGTGATCTATCAGAGGCCACTCTCTTAAGGGGGGAATCTGACTGTTTTCCCTAGTGGCCATCAATTGTCATCAGCTCTTCAGTTAGGGATGGAGGGGTTGTGGTTCCTCTTCATCTTCCATTCTGGAATCCTGACTGCCTTGATCTCATGAAGGTCTTAGGCAACAGGTTAGAATTCAATGCTCTTCCAAACCACCCTTTATAGAACTAGAACCATTCTAGTTTTTCTCCTTGTGAGTACTTACTAATAATTTTGAAAGAGAAGATACTATTTTATGGTCCAGAAAAGTACCCATTGTACAATTCACAAGGACAAAGATACCAAAGTGAAGAATTATCTGTTGGATTATACTTGATATAAAAATGGCTTTTTTAGCAAAGAATACCCAAGCTGCAAACCACAACCTCTGAACAGCTTGGGATCAGAAGGAACTTAAGAAAGACATCCAGGGATTCTCCTAGGAAGAGAAAATAGAGAAGATCTCATTAGCAAATTGGGACCATAACAGGTAGCAACCAAAGAGAGGTGGTAACAAATCATGAGAGATGATGTTTGAGTGAGAGGAACAACAAAGAGGGAGAAAAGAGAGATGGATATCCTGATAGAGAAAGCCAATGCAGGGTTGGAAAGAGACCGGGTGCTAGGGAAACGCCTAAGAACCCATAGGATGTCCCTGGATAGGTACCCAACTAATAGCGTGTGCCTAAACAGGATGTCCCCTTTAAATAAATGAATAACCACCTGTGTGTCATCACAGAACCTACATCCAACAATGAATGGAGGTAGAGGCAGAGATCCATGGATGAGTGTGGTGGAATGTTCTCTGTATGCTGTAAATAAAGTAACTGATTTGGCCTATGCACAGCACTGTAGAAGTGGGTGGAGAATCAGAGGACAGGCAGATAGGAGAAGGGTGGAATTAGTCAGTCGCCATCTTACCCCCAAAGGTGGAACATGTAAGAGATACAGGTGAGCCACGGGCTGGGCCACATGGTAGGTAGATTAATAGAAATGGATTGATTTAAGATGAAAGAGCTAGCTAGTAATGTGCTTGAGACATGGGCCAAACAGTATGAAGAAATATAAGTGCCTGATTGATTTCTTTGGGGGACAAAAGTTGCCGCAGGCCAGGTCTGGAACTCCCGGGTCCAAATGGGCCCGGGAATCCTACTACAACAGATGAGCACTGGGTTGACCTCTCCTTACAGCTAGAGAGTCGGGGAGACGAGTGTGTATGAACAAGGAGAAAGGGAGTATGAGGAAGAGTCCCACAGAGATGGCTGCCTGGAGCTCTGAAGAGCACACTGAATCAAGAACAGTCCCTGGGGAACCATAGGGCAAAGAGCTAGGCCCTCCAAGTATAGGCAACGGTCTATTGGCATGGGCAGTATGTATAGCCTCCAGAGGTGGGATCAGATTGTGTTCCTGTAAATGGACTGGTATCTAGGAGCCCATTCCCTACAAAGGAAAGCCTAAACCAGCCTTGATACTGAGCTGAGAAAATCAGACCTGCCTGGAGTGGATGCATCATACTGAGCTGACCCACCTAGGGACTTCCTGTCTTGTTTGGGGAGGGGATCAGAGGATGTGGTGGGGAGAGGCTGAAGGCAAATTAGGAGGGATTGGAAATATTGAAGAATTGGTAAGCAAAGGGATAAATGGAAAAAAGTTCCTTTTTAAATTAAAAAATAGCTTTCTCATTGCTGTAATGCACAATTTTAGCCCTGTTGCTTTACTGCGGTTAATGCTAATTGTGACTATTTTATATAAGCTGGAGAGGCATTCCCACCACCTGTCTTCAAGCACCTAACAATTGTGAGAACAAGTGTTTACTGAACTACATCAAGGTTTCCAACACTTGACAACATATTTGTTCACTTAATATTCTTAGGTACTTACCAATTATTCTCATTCTAAAGATGGGAAAACTGAGAACCAGTAGGAATAAGTGATCTTGCCAAGGACAAACATTTAATAAGTGAACAAAATTTAGATTAGGTGATGTAAAATCATTGTCAAGGTTGATTAGAATATAGTTCTACTGATGATTTTGGACCATGATATTTGATTAAATTTCCAGTTTCATACCTTTATTAGCTACAAATTAGATAATTACAATCATCCGGCACTATGTTTATCTGTTTTACTAGGAGTATTACTAAACTCTATGATGCCATGGACAAGTACTTATTGCTATGTTGTTTCCAATCTTCCAGATAGGTGTCATATAATAAACCAAAAACTATGCCTAGTCTTGAACAACATTTGTAAATATTGTCAAGAAATAGACAAGTCAATTGGTCCAAGGACACCATGCAAGTGATTACTCAAGCAAGAACTTCCTGAATAATTACTGTACAACCAGACTAGACCCATATTCCAGGTCTTGATGAGAACCTTCAAGAAAGAATATTAAGTCTGTATTTAAGTTTAACCTCCCATTCCATTGCATCTTCCAATGCATTTGTGAGGGGCTAATATAAGCCACTGATGATGTAAATAAAACATTCAGTTTCCTTGCAGAAATGCTACCCCGCTATCCTTCATGCAACAACACAGTGCTTTGTAACAAGCTTTATAATGAGGCTATGAATTAAAGTGATACATGACTTTTCTGAGGTACAATATGCATCACAACAGCCTGTATTAACAATTTAAAACCATATAATGTGCTTTATAAGCTAATAAAGTATCTGCATCTAAATGATTTATCAAATATGAATAATGCATCCAGAAATAACTTACAGGAACAGGACCAGCCTCCTCTGCTCCTTCACTGGCTGTCTGCCTCCTCACAGAGTTCTGAGCTCTAGACAGCAGACTCTGCTCTGTGGATGCATGCCAGGGTTTTCTCCAGAGTCTCCTGTCTACTCTCCTATTCGCTTTGTTTCTGCCACCTTTTCTACTTCTGCTTCTGGCTCTTCACTATTATCTTCCTCTCTGGACTTTTTCTCTTTTAAGATGCTTATCATTCCCTTATTATTTTTCTGAGACTTAATACACAAACACTGTATTTATAACATTCCCCTTCTTTTCTTCTCTTCAATTCCTCATATCCCCTTATTCTCTTTAAAAGTCATTGTCTCTCATTATTTAATTATTATTGTTAGAAACACTCACATACGCACACTGTGCTGTTTCCATTTATTGGGGTGTGTGTGTTTAGAGTTGACAACTTGGGGTTAGATCACTGATCAGAGACTCATGATTGTAGAATGATTCTCCTTCACTCAATAGTCATTAATTTCTGCTGCTATGGTTCACCTTGGGATGGGAGGGACTCTGTGATATTTCTCAGGGTTTTGCACATCAGGTGGTATTGTTGATTTTCAGGTCCTGCTTAGATAATCATGTTGTTGAGATTTCTTGAGACCACTTTCCTATCATATAATATTTATATGATATACATATATATTATATACAAAATACTATTTTATAGGATATTTCCTGGACTTCTCTCTTATAATTTTTCTTCCTCCATTTCTATGATGTACCCTGAGCCATATGTGTAAAGGTATGTTGACTGAGACTGAGCACCCCATAGTCTATTGTACTTTGCATTCTTAAGAATTATAAATATCTGTAATGGTCTCATCTGCTGTGAAAAGAAGATCTTGGATGAGAGGTGACAGGTCCATCAGGAATGTTAAAAAAGACTTTTGTGGGGCCTCTATAGAGAGGATTAAAAAACATAGGTGCTGTGAAGGAGGATATTGGAAAAAGAGGAAGAAGGTTTTTCTGGGCATTGGAGAGAGGAAGGACATCGGTTCCAGTTCCGCTTCTGGGACCGGGTGCTGTCTGCAGAGTCCCAGCACACTCTGTAGCAGGGGCAGATAAAGTCTGCCTCTGCTGTCTGCAGAGTCCCAGCACACTCTGTAGCAGGGGCAGATAAAGTCTGCCTCTGCTGTCTGCAGAGTCCCAGCACACTCTGTAGCAGGGGCAGATAAAGTCTGCCTCTCACCATACCCACAGCTGCTGCTGAGGGAACTTGCACGGCTACCGACCTCGACTTCCAACTGAGCGAACGGATAACTTCTGGGGTCTCTGAAGGAGAGGAAGGACAATACAGAAAAGAAATGGATATGAGGGAGAAGGCACAAATACCACTGAGTGTGCTTGAAAAAGTCATAGAGAATATTATTCCATGTTAACTTAAAATTACCTCACACACACATTGTATCACTTGAACTGATAATGTACACACACACACACACACACACACACACACACACACACACACCACAATCATCGTTAACAAAACCCCATGCAATACATAGTAAACCTCATTTTGAGTTATGGGCAAGAAGAATCTAATAGAACCCCAAAAGAATATGGCTTTTGGTGGGCTTGGGTACCTCCAAAAATTAATGGTTAGACCTTATTGCTAAAGACAATAAGGTACACCATACCTTGGACTTGGCAGAAATAAAATGGATCTGGCATGGAAGCCCACTCCCTAACAACCAGCTATCAATGCCAGAAGGAGCCATGACAAGCTGCCAAGAGAAAACAGTAATAAATAAAATGATCTAGCTGTAACACCTACAAACCCTCACAATATCCAGAATGTCAGGATATCCTGAAAGGTGAAGTAGTGTCACATGTATCCTGGGGATCACCAATAGTCATCTAACTGGACTTAAGATTCACTTAAAAGGAGAGAATTCATACCTGATACTGGAAATTTAACCCACTACCCAAGGCTGATGAGAACTTATTGCTGTCATGTCCCTAAACCAGAATAATTTAACTGCTTTCTAAATAGTTATTCTTATGCCCATCCATAAGTGTAGCTCTCATGTAACATATGCTATAGACATCATGGGAAATTGTAGAATATGTCCAGTTAAGAGGAAATATTTGTAGTTGATAAATTTTCAGAGAATAAACGTGTCAGGTGTGCAGACTCAAATGGCTCATAGACCAAAGAGAGAGCAGATCTAATGTTCTGTAGACTTTTAGACATATACACATATGAAAATAAACTTTGCTCTCATCTCCAATACAAGTAAATTTTCATGCTCAGATCCTAGTCTGAAGAACTATTTTTGTAAATTCTAATAAAATTTCTGAAACCTCACAGAAGGTATTCCTCAGTCTGGGCTTTGTCTAAGAAGAAACTTGTCTTAGAAATGAACATATATGTATATAGTAAATAGAATCATGGTAGAAAATTTACAAGAGACCTTGTCTCTGTTTAACAGAAAGCAACTAACTCTTTCGAACACCATAAGACAGCCCAAACAAACTAAATTTTCAAAGATTTTTGGCTCTTGCTAGGAGATAAAGTATACAAAGGAATTATAAACTCACAGAAAAGAACTATAAGAGTACAATCATTGAAGGCCAAAGCATTTAAGAAAAACTCTCTTTGCAAATGTATAAAATATATCTGGGGGCTGAAGAATGAATAGAGTCTGAAAGATTCCAAGCTACAGATTGATGCTATAACATGAAACCTTACTCTTATATAGAATGAAAAATGAGTAAGTAATATGCCAGTGGGGCTCTATGCTGTGCATGGGGTATTGAGAGAAACTTCTTTTTATGGATATACTGTAAATGTCTTGTAAAAGTTTGAATATGGGAAAGCAAAAAAGAGAGGGACCACTAGGACCTTATAAATCATACTGTAAAGAAGAATCAGAAGCATAAAGAAACTCTCAGCAGATCCCTGAAAGCTCTATTTTATGAATCAAGATACCAGCATTGAAAATGGCAACTCATTTCTAAGGAATAGACAGATCTGGTTATTCCTGTGTTTTAATCTGCAAGATGTTCCAAAAGTAAAGAATAAATATGGCTATAAAGATTTAAAAAGAAGAAGTAAGCTACATCAATTAAACCAGAAGAACTGCCAACTAGATATTTGAGAGACAAAATTCAGTCAACATTTTCCCAAGGGAAGAGAAAATTCAATGGCATTCAGAAATGATTCCACACAACAAAACTGGTAAATAATTATACAGAATAGCCCCAATCAAATAGACAGGGCTCTTCTCTCTCTCTCTCTCTCTCTCTCTCTCTCTCTCTCTCTCTCTCTCTCTCTCTCTCTCAAAACGCACACATATACACCTCCACACAACCATACACATGCACATAAACATACACACAAACACATGCACATATACTACACACATATTACACACATATGCATAACAAAGTTAGAGACATGAAAACATGCATACACAACTTGCCCAAACACAATACACATACAAATACAAACACAGATCCCTAATATAAAATTTGAAAATGGAGACTTTACTATTAATATGGTAGAAATGAAAAAAGTAATATGTACAATTGTACAAAAGTAAATTAGACAATGTAAGTGAATCTACAAGTAATAGGAAACAGAAATTATCAAGCATGAAAAGGGAAAAAAAATTCTAAGAGGTAGAATTTTTAACCTCTTATATCTTACACTTACAAAATTTAAAATAACTCCTTCCAAAAACCTTCTAAATAGTAGAAATAGAAGAAACCTTCCCAAAATTATTTAATCAGACTAGCATCAGATTTTACAAAGCCAGAAAAAGCCACCAGGAAAATAATATGCCAGTCAGTATACCACTGTCCATGATGATCAAAGAATCTTCACCAAATTGCTAAAAAGGTTAAAATTAATTAACATACTTCATATTTTACACACTACAACCAAGTGAGACTTTTCCAAAGGATGCTGATGTGGCTGGTTTGGGGTACAGAATCAATCACTGTGATAAATCAACTGTTTACAATATAGTCAACTTACGTGATGAAAACAAGTATGAGGTAAACGTAAAACCTTTCCAACACTGAGTAAATGGGACAGAGGAAACTTTATAAGCTTGTCAAGCAGGGTGTATGAGGGTAAGATTGTCCTGGGTGGAACAAATGGGATTGCTTCCCCTGCCGAGATTAGCTCTATTCCCAATGGCACCTGAATGAATAAACATAAACAAGGGGGTGGAGAAATTTTATGAGGAAATTACTAAGTATTGGTGAACATATTTAAAGAAAAAAAACAGAACCATTCGAAAAACATCCTACATTCATGAAGTGTTAGTGTGTCCATTAATGTTAAGATGTCAATGTTGTTATCCAAGACCATTGGTAGATTCAATGAAAAAATCTAAGTATCAAAAAAATGATTTTTTTTTTGAGAAGTGGAAAAGATAATTTTCAAAAGGACTTGAAAGACCAAGCTAAATAAGTAAAAATTGCATTGAAGGGCTCATGCTTTTTAGTTCTGACACCTACTGACAATTTCAGGGATCACAATGTGTGGATTCAGGCTTATGGATGGGCAGAGAGGCCAGAGACCAACAGGATGTAGCAGAGACAACCTAATCAAGCTCATGAGAATTTATAAGCTTTAAGCTGTCAGCTGTAGAGTTTGCATGGGACCAGACTAGCCCCTCTGCTGACAGGAGACAGTTATGTAGTTTGTTCTGTTTAAAGGGTCCTTGGAAGTGGGACCAGGATTTATCCCTGGTATATGATTTGGCTTTTTGGAGAGATACCTTGTCTTGATACAGATACAGGATGTAGCTAGGGAGTTATCGATGAGCCTCTTCAACTGTCCTACAAATTTCTCTCATTGCTTGTTATTCTTGTCAGCCTGGTAGAAACAACTTCACATTTATTATTAATTTGGGTTCAACTTGGTATTATTTTGGGGATAGTGTTCACTATATGTAATAACTTGTCAATTTTATTTCAAAGAATCATCCTTTTTTCTTTTTTTCTTTTATTATAATTATTATTATTATGAACAAAGAAGTCACACTTTCTAACCTTGTATATCCTTATTCAAGGTCGCTTCTCCTTCCCACCACATCAGGTCATTCTTTCTTCTCCACAAATCCCCATCCCTTCCCTGGGCAGGCTGCAGGCAGTCCCATGGTCCCACTGCCCCAATATTGCTTAGTTCAGTCTCCACTCCTGGCAGATGCAGTTTTCTTCCCCCCCCCAAGAGTGAGTCAGGTGTTCCTCTAGTGGGAGTGGGATCCCAGGTGTCAGTCCAGGGTGTTTCTGATCCCAAGCTGTTCAGTGGTTGTGGTTTGCAGCTTGGGCATGCTTTACTTTTTTCCTGTTTGTTTGTTTAGAGTCCACTAATGGGTGAGTACATCTCCTGCTTATCTTTCTGAGTTTGTGATACCTCACTTAGTAGAATATTCTCCAAATCCATCCATTTGCCTGCGAATTTTAGGATATCATTTTTTCTTACTGCTGAGTAGTACTCTATTGTGTAGATGTACCATAGTTTGTTAATCCATTCTTCAGTAGAGGGACATCTAGGTTGTTTCCTGGTTCTTGCTATTACAAATAACGCTGCTATGACCATAGTTGAGCTAATGCCTTTGGAGTGTGACTGTGCCTCTTTAGGGTATACACCCAGAAGTGGTATTGCTGGGTCCTTGGGGAGATTGATTCTCAATTTTCTGAGAAACCTCCATACTGCATTCTAAAGTGGCTGAACAAGCTTACACTCTCACCAATAATGGAGGAGTGTTCCGCTTGCTACACATCCTCTCCAGCATAGGCTGTCCTCTGTGTCTTTTAACTTAGCCAATCTAACAGGTGGCAGGTGGTATCTCAAAGTTGTTTTGATTTGCATTTCTCTGATGGCTGAAGATGATGAGCACTTTTTCAGGTGCCTTTCAGCCATTCGTAATTCTTCTGCTGAGAATTCCCTTTTTAGATCTGAACCCCATTTTTTGATTGGGTTATCCAAGGTTTTGGGCTCTAGATTCTTGAGTTCTTTATACATCTTAGAGATCAGTCCTCTATCACTTGTAGAAAATCACTTGGTGAAAATCTTTTCCCATTCTATAGGCTGTTGTTTTGTCCTATTCACAGTGTCTTTGGCTTTACAGAAGCTTCTAAGCTTCAGGAGATGCAACTTATTGATTGTTGGTCTTAGTGTCTGTGTCACTGGTGTTATATTTAGGAAGTGGTCGCCTGTGCCAATTCGTAGAAGTGTATTTCCCACTTTCTTTTCTATCAAGTTTAAAGTAGCTGGGTTTATGTTGAGGTCTTTGATACACTTGTAATTGAGTTTTGTGCATGGTGACAGGCTTGGATCTATTTGCATTTTTCTACACAGTTCCATCCAGCTATGCCAACACCATTTGTTAAATATAAGAATCATCTTTTTAACGCTTGGTTTCTTATCTTCTCTCAGCAAAAAATTGGAAAAGGGAGTTTGACTGAGTTTAATTTTTTTGGTTTTGTTTTTTTCAAGACAGGGTTTCTCTGTGTAGCCCTGGCTGTCCTGGTAGACCTTGCTGGCCTTGAACTCACAGAGATCTGCTTGCCTCTGCCTCCAGAGTGCTGAGATTAAAGGTGCACACCACCATGCCTGGTGACTGAGTTTAATTTTTTAAATAGCTGATTAGTGCATTACTGTAGATTAATTTCTTTTAGATTATTTAATGGAAAAAAGAATAGCCTCATCAGATGTTGGGGCAGTAGAGTACTCAGATACAAGTGAATGAAGTTTCAGTCTCAATTCAAAACTATATGAACAAATTAAGTCTATATAGACTAATGACTAGAATAAGTTTGTTTCAATAATAAAACTGAAGGAAGAAAACACAGGAACAAATCCTCATGACCTTAGATTTATCAAGTGTTTCCTAAGTTTGACACAAAAAGTACATTTCAAAGTAAAAATAAATAGAAATCAACAAAGGTAAAAATGTTTGAACTTGAAAAGGCATTACTGAAAGGAGTGAATAGACAATGTGTACAGTTGAGACTCTATGGTACCTACATAAACAAAGAATTCTGGGAAAAGATGACAGAATGCTAAACCAACTACTTTTTAAAAGTACCTATAAATTTAGAGAGACATTTTAATTTTCCCAAAGTTTGATCAGATGGCTCATGAAATATAGGAGAAAATTCAACATTATTAAGAAAAATAGAAATTAAAATAACTATGATAAGCTGCTGCATGCACACAGGGAAGGGCTATTGTGAAAAGTAGGAACAAGTCTTGACTAGAAAAAGAGTAAAATCAGATTCTTCAAATTATGGAAGAAACTGCAATACGGTCTAGGAAAAATTGATGCTATTTTTTTAAAAATAATATAATTGCCATATAAACATAATTTTATCTAAAATGATTAAAAAATAAATGCTCACATAAATATATGTGCATATACAGTAGTGTATCCACAGGAGCAAAATAAAGTACAATCTAAAGACATGATCTCTCTCTGTGTCTGTCTGTCTGTCACTGTGTGTGTGTGTGTGTGTGTGTGTGTGTGTGTGTGTGTGTGTGTGATGTGTTCTCTGTTTTGTAGTTTTCTATTAAAAACCTGAAAGGAAATAAAATAGAGACATACATTGCATCATGGAATATATATCAGCAAAATATACTTAGCAAGAATAAATAAAGCCTATGTAATTTGTTTTTTCTTTCTTTATGAATATATGATATTTAGATTTCTCCCTTTCCTTTCTTCTCTCCAAACCCTCCCATTTGCTTCTTCCTACTCTCCTTCAAATGTTCAGTATCTCTATTCACTGTGTTATTGCACACACTCTTGTATATGTATGTGCATATACATTCTGAAATAAAACCTGTCCAATCAGTACTGTGTTACTTGTATGTAAGTTTTTAGGGCTGCTCATTGGAAAGCACACCTCAAACTATGCATCAAAGTAAAGCAGAAGATGTTCTCAAATTTGATGCAGGTTATTTATTAAAAAATACTTGGCATCATATTTTCTGTTACTAAATGTTTAGATGTGTTTCCACTAAGCTTAAGGAAAGTTCTCTTGTTTTATTTTTACTAAGTATCATAGTATTCATGCCATGCACTAAGTCCAAGGAGGAGAACAAGGGCTAGAAAGGAGCCAAAGAGGAAATTATCATAATTCTTCAATGATGGTTTATTTTGTATACACAAAATAAAAATATACAGAATTAATAGCTGAATTTCGCAAAGTAGCCAATGATCAATGCTCAAAAAATGAATTCTATTCCTTTGAACGATAATCCTTGACTTAATAATTTTTTGACATAGTCATGATGTAAAAACTATACGCAGAAAAAAAAAAGATTCACTCAGTAGAAAGGGGGGCTTTTTCTAGCCTAGCAATGTGCTAAAAGGTATTCTCTGAATCCTGCCCAGCTATAGCGAGCCATGAGCTACCAGTCAGCTCACAGTGGAGGGAAAAAAACCATACACTTTCTCCTCTAATATTCTGATGCTATGTTGAGATGCTTGGTAAATAAAGTGCATTTTAAATTTATGATATTTTCAGCAAATTGTGGACTGATTGGGATATAAATGTATCACAAGTCTCAAACATCAGCAAAAAGTACCAACTATTTATAAATCCCATTTTAGCTTGTCTGTTAATACTTTCTAAAACATTTACAAGCCCAATAATTAAGCAGATGAAAGACATGTAAGATCTCAAAATTAAAAACTACCTAATATTTATAGGAAAACCTAAAGATCTCAAAAGGTAGAAAGATGTATTATGTATATAGATCGGAAGATTGGGAATTGTTAAGATGTCAATTCTCATGCAATTTTCTATAAATAAATCCCAATTGCAGTTAAGCTCCACCAGGCTTTTGTTGTTGTTCCTGAAGAAACCGTTAAGCTGATTATAAGCTTTACAGAGAAAAGCATATTATCTGAAGTACCCAAGAATAATTTGGGGAAAAAAAGATTTAAATTGGAGGGCTTATATTACCTGATTTCAAACATTAATATCTAGTAACAATGACAGAGTAGTATGGAGGTAATCATAATGGGAATTTGCAATCTTTTATAAATATTCAATTAAATTAATTTTTGACAAGTTTCAAACAGTTCAGCAGGAACAGAAAAATATTTTAAAAATTTGAAGCATGTTGGAGCCTTCAGAATTCTGTTTATATATACATTTTTTTTAGTTTGAGTCATCTTTTATTTGTTAATCTTTGATGTCTTTTTCTATGGGTAGATAACCTTTTTAAACAATCTATAATGAATTTTCTTAACAAAATATAACGTTATAAACTATTGGGCATGTATTAAGCATATTATTCTTCCTTTGCTATATGTCTTAAGCTCTAGATTAGGGAAGCGTTTAGTTGGAAAACTCAGGCAGAGAAAACTATGTTGTGTGCAGTATGCTGGCTAGTACATTACCAAGCTGTTATCTTTGTAAGCAAACTAGAGTCTCCAGATAATAATAAATGTTGCCTTAACAAATGAAAATGTATGCTGATTTGTAAATATTTTAATATTAAATATTAGAATAGTAATTGCTTGAAAGAAATGATCTAGGGAATGTGTTTGCGACATTAGAATATTAAAATAAAAACACTTAAAATACTTCAGAAAGTCAAAAGGCATTTAAAAATAATAAGGTATTAAGGTTAAAATTTCTTCTCTTCAAAAGGCAACTTTGAAATTGAGAAAGGAATCCAGAGACTGAAGGAAGTAGTGGTTATTACACAATATATACATATGTGTAGGTTTAAATATTTTATATAAATGTGTAAAGAACTACAAATCTATAGGTGAAGAAAGAAGAAAGGTGATCAGGAACAAAGAGAAAGTGAATGATAGAGGCAAAAAGATAATAGAAATAAAAAATAAAATGTACAAAGTATTATTGCACAGTTCACAAATAAAGACTTGAAACAGCAGTAAACATCTGTATAGAGCAGTGATTCTTAACCTATTGATCAGGACCCCTTTGGGGTCGAATCATCCTTTCACAGAGGTCCCCAAGACTATCAGAAAACACAACACGGAGATTTGCATTATAATTCATAAGAGTAGCAAAATTACAGTTTTGAAGTAGCAACAAAGATAATTTTGTAGTTGGGGATCACCACAACAGGAGGAACTGTATTAAAGGACCACAGCATTAGGAAGGTTGAGAACCACTAGTACAGAGAATCAGTCATCAGGGTATGAAATCACAACCACAGGGCTGGCTATGTAGCTCAGCTGACAGAGCATTTGGCTTCACTGTAGAAAGTCTGGAGTTTGATTTTAGGTACACAGGAAATGGCCTGTGATTCGAGAACTCAGGAAATAGAAGCAGGGAGAGCAAAGTCAAGTTCAAAATCATTCTCAGCGACATAGTGAGTCCTGGACTAGCTGGCACAACAAGTAAATGTATCAACAAATTAAAAAATAAAATCACAACCACAGAGAAATTCTGTTCACTGTGTGTAGCTGAAATATGAGGAAAATGATGAACAAAATCAATTACTGAGAAGCCTATAAAAGCAGGTATCATTGCCTGGTTGGTGAGAGTTTGAAAATGGTAGAGGCATGGCAGAAGTCTATTAGTTACTTGTTAATTCTCTTAGCTAGCTACTCTACTTTGTCCACAAGCACAAATGTAAACTTCTCACAAAAATACCTTCTTAGCATCATGATTCAAAATGTCACCAAGCTAAATATAACACAAATATTCTCAACAGGAGAATTTCTGAGCATTTGTGGCACATTAATATGATTGAGTGCTAAGGGTGTATAAGAGTGATTTACTGATAATGGCAACACATGAATGAATTAAAAAGCAGCCCATCAAGCTAAACAAATCTGATACAAAAGGGTAAATATCATATAATACTATGGCTATGAAATTCAAGAATGTTAAGGACAATAGTATGGTTGCTGAAATAATAAATATTGCCTCAGAGTTAGTGTACAGAAAATAAGAAGGGAGAGACAGATGGACATGAGAAGTATTTAAACGCTATTTACAGCAGTGGCTATATGCATACATTAAATTATAAAAAATGATAGTCCTTGGAGCCAGATAAATGGCTCAGCATTAGGAGTACTCACTATTCTTCCAAGGGTCCAGAGTTCAGTTTGCAGCACTCACATTAACTGGCTCAGGGAATAGTTTCTGGTCATTTAATACCCTCTTCTGGCCTCCACAGGCACCTGCATACACATGCCATATACGTCTACAGACACATAAACAAAAGTAAGTCTTACAAAATGAAATGATGAACTTCACTTCCTAAGATCTATACATTTTATTAGATATGAATTGTATTCAAGTAAAACTCTACCCAAATGAAACATAAAGTTGCCATGACATTGAATATAAATTAACCTGTCATTATCTAGTTCTACCTTTATGGGAAAATTGTCCCATAAGGCAGAGAAGTGAAGATCAGAAGGATTTTTAACATAAAGAATGACAGTTAATGTTTCAAAGAATTAGTTTTTGGCTGCTCAGTGTTCATAATAAATGAACATTTACTTAGGGCTTCTTTTTCACAAGCAAGAAAAGAAAACTGGAACTAATATCACAGTAAATAGGGGATACAAGAATTAATATAAGTACCTCCTAAATCTTTTGTCCCTGATCTTACCTCTCTTCATCAGCTGTTCCTGGAAATGGAGATAGGGGAGGGAGGTACTTGAAATTCAAAAGGAAAATATAAAAATCAACTCAGAGAGATGGTATTAAGTTTCTCCAATAAATCATTCAAACCATTTAGAAACCAGAAAAAAATGCAATATAAGCAACATAATGCAATATAATAGTGGGAAGCTCTCTTTAGCATGGCAGAAAAAATTGGAAAGATACTATAATGGTACATAGTAGGGAAGATGTGCTCAGACAAGAACTCTACCACATCGATTATATCAAGGTCCTCAGACACTGTGGAAATTATGCTCATGGTCCTTCATGAAATTAAGTGGGCATACGCTTTATAATTATAATTAATCACTCCCATTCCTGAGCACATATTGCGGAGAATTTCAATAAGGGATCTGTTCAAAGTAGTTGAATGTAATCATATGTGTGTATACATGCATTTATTGTAAGGATAAATAGTAGGAAGATGGATAAATAATATGTTGTATATCTAATATAACACATTTTGAAAGCTGGGGGTGGACTCAGAATTTATGCAAGTAAAACTATACATTCCAAATTAAATTTTGCAACATAAGTATTTGTATGTATCCTTTTGGATATGTATACTTTACATTGGCCATTCTGGTTGAAAAGATTTATTAAAACAGTTCAGAAACAAAGGAACATTATGAGAAAAATGAGCAATGCTTTCTCCAATAAATAATATAATTTCAGGACACTAACATCCAGGAAGCTGAAGCTGAGTCATAGAGCCCATTCCAGAAACAAGTTCTAGTCCTATTCAAATACTGGACAATGCTTCTAGAGGGAAAACTGCCCCTACAAACACGGAGTGTCATAAATATGTTTGTGTGTGCATCTGTGGTGCTTGTGATTTTCTGGAAAAACTTCTGTGGGGGCCAAATGTAAAAAATCAAAAACTAAAATCTTTGTTTCCAACTAGAATTGTAACTCCATCCTACCCGCTACTAAGTCTTGATATACAGGGTACCCTCTTTGCAGAGCAAGGTACTCTCTTTGCAGACTCACCACACCACCTTTTGTTAAGGTCCAACTAGAGATGCTATTTAGAAACACTTGTGTAGGGAAGGGGCCTGGGGCTGAATCACACTTCTTTTATTACCAAAATTGTGAAATAATTTGTGAAATACAGTTTCTAAAATGACTGGCTTAAATAACAGTGAGAGATGTGTCTCGCCTGCCCTCTGCATCATCTCTGTGTTAATTTCTCAGGCACTCAGGATGCCTTTCAGATAGCATCTCTCCAGCTTTAGACAACCAAGTACATTAAATGATCACCTGTGCTGGACTTGGCTTACATCATTCAGTGCTAACATTTCACTTTTGAGTACTTGACCAGACTTAGAATATGCTTTAGTTTAGATTGCTGTTGATATATGTGCCTTCTATAGTGCTACTTATGAAATCACTATTCACTTAAGGGCAAACAAATGACATTGTCAAATGAATGGTTGAATGCACACCATATTTCATGCTCAACTTGATGGTATGCATAAGATACGGTGGGTTCTTTTCACTTGAAAGCCACTAGAAGTAACAGAAATCAGAAAATGCAAATCCAAAGAAATATAATGAGTGGCCTACAAACTGGTGGAGAGAACACAGTTCCTTTAGCAAGTTCCTAAAGAAGGCATTATGAAATCACTGCTTTAAAACTCCAGCTGGAGACAGTGACAAGCTCCCATCAAGGAGTGCTACCTACTTTTAAGTAGCATTAGAAATGGCCCCTCATATGCTATCACTGTAGTTCATATTGATTCATTCTCTGTAGTTGAATTATCTTTAAAAAATTTATGGTGCATTTTTATGGCAAGAGCCAAGCATGCATATCATTAGTGTGCAGAGCAAAGAGTGCATACAAGAGGAGACTGATGGCTTTTCAATTATTGATGCAAATGAATTGCCGGGTGTAGCTAGTTTAAGAATTGCAATAAAGAGCAAAAGTCAGTGCTGGCTTTGTGAGTGTGTGTGAACATCTGCCCTTCCCCCCACTAAACTAACTCCTACCTATTTCACTTTAGCAGTAAGTGAATATGGCAATTAAGTTACTTAAAATTTCAGACGCTTCTAGAATTTTATATTACGAGGTGAAACTTAGAAACCAATTAGCATTTTAAAAAGGGAAGATGCTCAGAATTTCAAATTTAGAAGGTGCTTTAGAGATTATTTAATCCACCCCTACCCTTGGCAGGAGTCCCTCAGTGACTCTACATTGATGTCACCAGCCTTTGCTTAAATACTGCCTCTGACTAGAAAATGATGACCAATGCTGCTCACAGAGGAAAGTCACTTCAGGAAAACAGCCTTAAATTAACAATGTGAGCATTGTTTAAATAAGACAACACAGTTTCATCATTTGCTTCATTGACTTAAACCCCTTCCCCCCCATTTTGCGTTATGCTATCAAACTAATTCTCTCTTAATATCATGTGTTTTATCTCCAGATGGACAAAGATGTCTATATTACTTTGCAGTGCTGCAGTAGGGGCTGAATCAATTGCATGAAGAGATCAGAGTTCTAGTTGATTGGTGCAATGATTATATTTTGTTGTTAACTAGTCTTAACCAAGAATAAACTTGGAAAACAATTTCAACTGAGGGACTGTCTAAATCAGGCTGGCCTTTGGAGATGTTTGCGAGCAATTGTTCTGATTATGAATTGATATAGGAAGACATAGTCTCTTAGACATAGTCCATACTATACCATAGACTGGGGTTCCTGAACTATATAAGAGAAGAGATACCTAAATGAACACAGGTAGACAAGGGAGGGTCCCTTATTGATGCTTTCCATCTGTCTGTTGCTATAATGTGAGTGGCTGCTTGAATATCCCATTGCATATAGCATGCATCCAGTTGAAAATTCATGTCAGTTTTACCTTTAAATAATTTCTTGAATCCATTTACTCACCTCAAACCTTATGTCTAATTATCCTAATTCAGTCTCTGTCATGAGACCTACTTCAATAGCATCATGACTGGTCTTCTAGACTCCTGTCTTGCTTTTTTTAAATTCTAATTCCTAATGCCACTCAAGAGTCATATTTCTGAAGAACTTATCTGACAAGATTCAAAGGGTAAGCCTTTTAGAGTTTGCTTCTGCTTACCCAGTAAGACACATTTCTCTGCATTATCCTCTTACACATTATTCTGCCAAGAGGCTGAGCCTCCTTGAACTTCCACTGTGTTGCCTTTAGGGATTTGGATCCATTTGTCTTCTGATCTATGCTGGCTCCTGTGACTCATCCTTGATTTATCAATCTTTTGGAATCCTCCTGACACTCTGTACTACAATGGATATCCCTTTCCTAAATTGCATAGTATCAACCAAAATTTCATCTCTTTTTTTTCTTTTTTACAAATTTAAGTTTGTTTATCAAGAGTATGGTTGTCCAATAGAAAGTGGAGAGAAAGTCATAGAATATTCTTGAACAAGTGGGCCTGGAAACATATGATTAGAAGGTGTACATTTATGTGTCTAGAAGCAGAAACTACCCAGTGCAGAGTCTAATGACTAAACGACATACACAGAATGCCCTGAGGAGGATGACCTACTACCTAGATACTTTTGGAGCATGGGCAATAAAAGGCAGAAAAAACAGGGACAAAGAAAAATAACCTACAAAGAAAAAGAGAAAAGGGGTTTCTATAAGGGTTTCATCTGCATTTTCAGAGCTATAGTTAGTCATAAAGATAATATTCTGTGTACTGTTAACAAGGATACCAAAATATGAGAAGAAAAATCAAGGACATCACAATTATATATTGACCTCAGTGACACAGAACCATCCTATCAAAATAGATTTGCTTGGTGAAGGATATGAGTAAGATACAAAACAAAACAGTCCTTTAAGGCTTAGGAGGTAACCTGTAAAACAGGAAACAATTTTAATAAGACTCACAAGATCCAGATAAGCTGAATTTGGCCTTTTTACAAATCCTTTGAGTCAGACAACTTGCACTGGAAATCTACAGTGCATGGGGTTAGTGCTAAAGAACCTTTTGTCCTTAGTGTCACTTCATATCAAAGCCTGGAGATCCTTGATTCATAAATAGTGCTGGGTTTATTTTCATTTGGGCTAGGTCACCTGTTGGTTGAATTCAATTCTGGGTCATTACTCTCACTGTCCTTTTCAAAAACAACACATGGGTCAGTGACTATGATTAAGTTGTCTATATTAATAAGTGGTTATCTCAAAGATAATTATGGTTTCCACAAAATGATTTGTAGAAAAGGGAAATGTCTTTAAATAGTTTCAAAGTTATTTCTGTCCTCACATGTGATATGCCCAGTGAGCTCAAACTTCTCTGTGTATCACTTAGCCATTCCACTTCCATCCTTAAAGCAATACCCTTAATCATGACTTTATTCTAATATAGAGACATGGCACCATGCCACTTAACAGTTAAATCAGTACAGTAACTGTATCATTATCTCACTAACCCAATGAGTAATTTTTGCAGTATTCTTAGAGAAGAAACTAGTACAAACAGAACACCTTGTCTTTGTAATGCATATGATTTTGTTTATTCTAGTTCTTTTTTTTTTTTTTTTTTTTTTTTTTTTTTTTTTTTTTTTTTTACAAAAAACAAGCAGTATCACTTGCTGTTTGTCTGGCAACTTTGTTTTTTTTTTTTTTAATACATGTCGTGAATGGAATCAGGTAGTAGAAAAATAAGTCAAACAAAAAATAAAAGATAACACATAAGAAATACAAGGGATCACATAGTATGTTTACTATATAATACAATAGTATAATATCCAGTGCTTATAATAATCTAAAGTCAGATTAACACATGGCCTTACAACCATTATATTTTTATTTTTTTTGAAGAGGTCAACTGCCCTGTTATATTTGGCAGTTTACTAAGTATAATGAACCTTTTAAAAAAAATTGACTGTTGCTCACCACCTACTATTATCCTGAGGAGATGCAGTGGCAAAGATATAGACACCAGGAGCATACTACAAGCAAGCTGGGTTTGAGCTGGATATCTAGTAGCACTCCCAGATAGGCACTGGAGTCTTGTCCCTGCTGGCCTTAGAGCATCTTTTTAAGTTAGAATAGCTTTGTCATTACTTTTGTCTTAGGCCTCTGAGCTTATCACACCCTCATTAGCATATGTATATTGCCTTTGGTGTTATACCCAGCCACATCTCCCCCTTTTGTTTCTTTTATGCAGCTCAGTGGGAATTAGAGTTCAAGGCTCTAATTTTGTTGTCTCCACTTCAGGGATCTCCCAGCTTGTGGACTGTGACTGTCATACATTGGTCTGCCTGACAGAATCTTACCTGTCTTAGACAATCATCCCTGAAAAGGTGGCTTCTTTGGAGAGCCACCCAGTGTGAGGGAACTTCAGGCCAAGGTTTCACTGACTCCAGTGAGCCATGCTCTAATTACCTCATTAGGTGGGCCATGACTGGGATGATCCAGAGGCACTAAGACTTGTAGGGTTGCCTTATTAATTCTCCTTTGTCTAATCACTTACTGTAGAAAACACTTAAACAGCAACCATATTAGAAGCATCAGTCCTCCCAATAGCTGCCAGGCTACCAGCCTAGAAGGATCAAAAAGGGACTGTATATGAAAATTCATAGCACTAAATGTTTACGTAAAGAAGTTGGGAAAATCTCATACTAGTGGCTTAACAGGAGACCTGAAAGCTCTAGAACAAAAAGAAGCAAACTCACCCAGGAGGAATAGATACCAGGAGATTATCAAATTGATGACTGAAATTAATAAAATAGAAACAAAGAGAAGAATACAAAGAATCAATGAAACAAAGAGTTGGTTCTTGGAGAAAATCAACAAGGTAGGCAAACCCTTATCCAAACTAACCAAAAGGGAGAGAGATTATCCATATTAACAAAACCAGAAACAAACAAACAAAAGAAACATAACAATAGACAATGAGGAAATCTAGAAAAATCATCCTTCATATTTCACAAACCTGTACTCCACAAAATTAAAAAGTCTAAAAGAAATGGACAAGCTACTGGGTAGGTACCACATACCAAAATTAAATCAAGATCAGATAAATAATTTAAATATACCTACAACCTCTAAGGAGCAGTCATTAAATCTTTGTGTCCCTGTGACCCTTCACCCCGCCCCCCCCCCAGCAAAAACAAAAGGCCAGGTCTGGAAGGTTTCAGAGCAGAATTTTACCAGAATTTCTAAGAAGAGCTAATACCAATACTCTTCAAATCGTTCCACAAAATAGAAATAGAGGAAATATTGTGAAACTCTTTTTATGAGGCTATAGTTGCCCTGATACTCAAACCACACAAAGATGCAAAAAAGAAAGAGAATTACAGAGCAGTCTCCATTATGAAAATTGATGCAAAAGTACTCAACAAAATACTAGCAAGCCAAATTCAGGAACATATCAAAAAATCATCCAATATGATCAAGTAGGCTTCACCCCAGAGATGCAAGGATGGTTCAACATAAGAAAAAATTATCAATGTAATCTACCATATAAACAAATTGAAAGAAAGAAAGAAAAACATGAGATGATCATCTTAATAGATGCTGAAAAAGCCTTCAACAAATTCTAACACCCCTTCATGATAAACATCTTGGTGAGATCACAATACAAGACACATACTTAAACATAATAAAGGAAGTTTACAGAAAGCCAACAGCCAATGTCCAACTAAATAGAGAGAAACTCAAGGTGAGCCCACTAGAATCAGGAACAAGAAAAAGCTGATTACACTCCCCATATCTATTCAATATAGTACTTGAGGATCTAGCTAGAACAATAAAAGAACAAAAGGAGATCAAGGGGATACAAATTAGAAAGAAAGAAGTCAAACTTCAGCTCTTCCCAAATGATATGATGATAGTCTACCAGAGAACTTCAACAGCTGATAAACACCTTCAGTAATGTGGTAGGATACAAGAATAACTAAAAAAATAAAATAAGATAAAATCAGTAGCTTTCCTGATAACAGAGTCAAGAAGAAATTAGAGAAACGAGAAACATGACCCATTACAATAGCCACAAATAATATAAAATGTATATTTCACTTTCTCTAATCAAGCAAGTGAAAGACTTGTGTGACAAGAACTTTAAGTGTTCAAAGAAAGAAAATGAAGAACATATCAGAAAAGGAAAAGATCACCCATAATCATGGATAAGTAGAACAACATAAAAAAAAATGGCAATCTTACCAAAAGCAATCTACAGATTCAATGCAATCCCTAACAAAATCCCAAAACAATTCTTCATAGACCTCAAAAGAACAATACTCAGTGCCATATAGAAAAACAAAAACCCAGGATAGCTAAAACAACCATGTACAATAAAGTAACATCTGGAGGCATCTTCATCCCTGACCTCAAATTATATTATAGATCTATAGTATTAAAAGCAGCTTGGTATTGGCATAAAAACCAACCTGTGAACAAATGGAAAGGAACTGAAGACCCTGACATCAATCCACATAACTATGAACACTTGAATTTTGACAAAAAAGCCAAAATTATAAAATGGGAAAAAAAGTACCTTCAACAAATGGTGCTGACATAACTGGATGGTGGCATGTAGAATAATGCAAATAGATCCACATTTGTTACCCTGTACAAAACTCAAATCCAAGACCTCAACATTAATTCTGTTACATTCAACCTGACAGAAGAGAAAGTAGGAAGCAACCTTAAATGCATTGACACATTAGACAACTTCCTAAATATAACACTAGTAGCAAAGATACTGAGAGCAACAGCTTACTAATTGTTGCTCCTCCAACTGAGAAGCTTCTTTAAGGCAAAGAACATGATCAATATGACAAAGTGACAGCCTACAAAATGGAAAAAGATTTTACTCAACCTCACATCTGACAGAGTTATGATCTACAAAATATATGAAGAAATCAAGAAACTAGACTTCAAAATACCAAACAATACAATTTAAAAATGGCCTACAAGTCTAAATAGAGAATTCTCAATAGAAGAATCTCAAATGGCCAAAAAAAATTTAAGGAATTGCTCATCACCCTTAGTCATCAGAGGAATGCAAATCAAAATGACTTTGAGATACCATCTTAGTAGACCTGCCAGAATGGATAAGACCAAAATTACTGATGACAGCTTATGTTAGAAAGGATGTAGAGCAAAAGGAACACTATTTTAATATTGGTGAGAATGCAAACTTATACAGCCACTTTGGAAATCAGTGTGGTGATCTCTCAGAAAATTTGAAATCAATCTACCTCAAGACCCAGTGATACCACTCTTGGACATATACCCAATGGATGCTCAATCATACCACCAGGACACTTGCTCAACTATGTACATAGCAGCATTATTCATAATAGCAGGAACCTAAAAACAACCTAAATGCCCCTCACTTGAAGAATGGATAAAGAAAATGTGGTATATATACACAATGTATTATTATTCAAACTAAAAATAATGACATCACCACAATTGCATGTAAATAGATGGCACTGGAAAATATCATCCTGAGTGAGGTAAATCAGAAAGACAAGTATGGTATGTACTTACTCATAAGTAGATATTAGATATAAAGCAAAGGATAACCAGACTTCAACCCACAGCTCCAGAGAACCTAGCTAATAAGGAGAACCCTAAGAGGGGCTCGAGTATCATGCTGGGAAGAGGAAATAGCTGAGTAAACTGGGAGTGGGGGGACAATAGAGGAGAGGGGATGATAACATAAGGGAATGGGTCAGTTGAGCTGGAACAGTGACATCACTTAGTTATGGAGAAACCTGGTACTAGGGAAGTTCCCAGGAATACACAAGGATGACCCCAGCTTAGATTACTAGCATAGTGGAGAGTGTATCTGAGCTGACTTGCCCCAGTAACCAGATTGGAGAATACTCTGTTATCATAGATCCTTCATCCAGTAACTAATGAAAGCACATATAGAGATCCACCGTCGAGCTCCAGGCTGAGCTCTGGGAGTTCAGTAAAAGAGAGGGAAGAGGAATTGTTTGTGCAAGGCATCAAGAGCATGATGGGAAAATCTACAGAGACAACCTAATCAAGCTCATGAGAATTTACAAGCTTTAAGCTGTCAGCTGTAGATTTTGCATGGGACCAGACTAGCCCCTCTGCTGACAGAAGACAGTTATGTAGTTTGTTCTGTTTAAAGAGTCCTTGGAAGTGGGACCAGGATTTATCCCTGGTATATGAGTTGGCTTTTTGGAGGGACACCTTGTCTTGATAGAGAGGGGAGGGGCTTAGACCTGCCTCAAGTGAATGTAGCTTACTGGGGTTTCCTGACTCTCCATAGGAGGCCTTACCTTTTCAGAGGAGGTGGAGTTTGTGTGTGTGTGTGTGTGTGTGTGTGTGTGTGTGTGTGTGTGTGTGTGTGGTCTGAGAGGAAGCAGAATGAAGGATAAGAGGGGGTTCTGTGACTGGTATATAAAGTGAATAAAAAATTCATAATAGGAAAGAAACAACAAGTCACAGAGATGTATAGGCATATGACTCTAAAATAACAAATATGATGGGTTAGTGGAGAGAATAAAAGACATATGGAATGTTCTATGTCGAGTTGTCATAAGAACTGAGCAATGCCCTCTATGGTACTTCACCAACTACATCTTACATCTAATAAACCTTTGAAATGAGCACTATACTTTGTCTACATACAGGACAATAATATTCTAGAAGTGACCACTCAGATTCATCAGAAGCCACTAGGCATCTGAAAGGCAAACAGAATGGAGGCCTGGAATACTTTGAAACCCCAGAATGTCATTTTCCAGTATATAAACTAGAACAATGATCGTGGGAATGGTAAAAGGGATTTAGGAGAAATTTCCCCATTGAGTAAGAATCAAGACAATGCTGTAACTATCTAAATGGCAAAATGTTCCATAGAAGAAAGATCGTGGTAGAGTCATGACTGTTAGTAATATGTTAAATGATCTCTGTTCAGAAAAAATCAGCAGGCTTGTGTGAAAAATTGATGTCTCTTTGGACCATAGCTTACAGGAAGAGGCTTTGTGCATGGGGGGAGGTAGGGGGCAGAGGGTCATGAACTATGGTGAGAAGAGTGTGAAGATTGGTGGCTGAGCTCTAGTTGAATTCAAAACATGGGATAAAAGTGGTACATGACACCAAACCTAAACTAGAAGCTAGGTGCACAAAATCAGGCCTTAGCCAATTAAAAATTTATTTAAAAAATCATATTGAATTACAGGTTAAGAAGATAGAAAAGGAGCAATAACCAGAGAAATAAAGGGGACTGGTAACTTCCAGTATGAGTGAGTCATTTTAAAACACACTGGACCTTATTAATGTATCACATTCTCTGTACATGTTGAGGAAGATGAAATTCATATGGAAGTAGGTGAAGATCCTTGAGGTAGGAGAGCTGTGCTCAGAAAATAGTTGAATGCATCTGTGTCATAACAACACTCCTGAAATAAGTGATGCATTCTAGTACAAATAACATAATTCTATTCTTTAGGGCAGAGAACTCATGACTTCATCAACCCTGAAAGGCTAATTTTCTCAAGACTGCCACATCAGGGATTACATTTCAAATTCAAATTTGTGGATTCTGAAGGACAGTCACACCATAGCAACATATGCATTAGAAGTTAAAGGATACAGAGAGGATTGTGACTCTGCATTCAGCTAATGTAAAAACAGAACAATTGTTAACAGTAAAAGTGACAGAGACTAAACCATCAGCCAGGGAGGCTGCATGGGTCTGACCTAGGCTCTCTACATGAATATAATGGTTGGGTCTTGAGGCCTTCTTGTGGAACTCCTAATAGTAGGAGTGGGGGCTGTTCCGGACTCTATTGCATGCTTTTGGAACCCTACTCCTCATAATACTGGGTTGCTTCATCATGCTTTAATATGATGGGAGGTGCTTAGTCTTATTGCAACTTGATATGCATGTTTGATTGACATCCCTGGGAGGCCTGACCTTTTATGAAAGGAAGAGAGAAGAGGAATAGATGGGGGAAGAGGGAAATAGTGAAACTAAAAAGTCAAGAAGGAGGGGACCCTGGTTGGGATGTAATATATGAGAAGAATAAATAAGAAAAGTGAAGTGACAAATTTACATATAGCATACACATGCAGGTGTGCTCAAAATATAAATTTCCATAAGCACAATTCACTATGAAATAGTATACTGTTACACAGGGTCTACATAACCATACTAAAGTCTTATTGTCTTTGTATAGACTACTCAGCCATAGACTCACAAAACACATCTTTCATATATTTTAATGTGGTTAATAAAAGAAATCAAGACGCAAACTTCTTAGATTTACCAATTTATCAATCTGAAGATAGTCTCACTTGAGAACATAAATCCCTAAGTGCCACACCCTAGCAATTCTAAAATCTTATTCTGGTTGCAAGTCCTATGCAAAGGGTTTTTCTTCATTTACTTCCTACATGGGCTCCTACATAATGAGAATGGCTCTCCGTGTTTAAATTCTGAAGTCTGTTTCTTGTTGAAAACAAAGAACAGAAAACAGGCAATGCTAACTGCTGACAGGTCCTTGGAGGCATGCCGTTTTCTTGTTCCTTAACAGCTCTCAGTAGCTTTCATGGAGTTACCAAGGTTCATTCAAGGCACAAATAAAAGGCTTAGTTCTGCAGTGACTAGTCTATTCACATTTAAAGGGAAAAAATTCAAAAACCTCACACAACTTTAAAAGTCTAAATGTTGTTTTCAGGCAATATTTTACTTTACTTCACCCTCTAATCAATCTAAAAAATAAATACTTTAACTTTTAAAACATAAAACAATCAAATATCAAAGGAAGAAGCCCTTATAACAAATGAATCTATGATTTTAAACAGCTTAGATTTTTCTTGTAAAGAAAGAAGAAAATCAATGTCATTGAAAATACCTGTTCAGATTTCTCAGAAAAACCCTTTTGGTACAGTACAAACTGTTATCTTAGAAAATGCTCTCATTTCATGTAACAAAAGAACAGGAATTGTTTTGATATAATTTAGTCACAAATGCATCCCTAACCCCCACATAGATATTCTGTCTGCACACTACCCTGTGCTCTACCAATGCTTCCCTGAAGATTCAGAAGTGATTTTCCTCCTTTATCCCCATCCTTGTCAGACAAACTGAGCACTCACTCTGTGAAGCACATACAAAGTAGTCGTCAAAATTAGGGATTCACATGACTGTGGTTGTACCCTCCTCTCTGATTCTCTTCAGTCTTTATGGCTCACAGACTACTACATTCACCTAGAAACCCTTAACTATGCATTCTCCAGAGGAACTTCATTATCCATCTGCCCAGAAAGAACAAAACCACTAATATATAAACACATTCATAATATGCATTTGCTTTGAAGCAGGGATTCTCAACCTTCAGGTCAGAATCCTGGGTATTGAATGACCTTCTCAAGCAGTCCCTTAAAAGATATCCTGCATATCAGATACTTACATAATTCATGACAATATAAAATATAGTTATGAAGTAGTAACAAGATACTTTTATTATTGGGAGTCTCCACAACATGAGGAACTGTATTAAAGGTTCATAGCTTTAGGAAGGCTGAGAACCATTGACTTATAGCTTTTGCTATTGTTACTAATGTGTCTGGTTAATGGGGACACATGTACTACAGTGTGGGTATAGGCAATTCTAATGGTCTAAAGGCAACCCTGCTTTTATTCTTCTTCCTTTCCTTGCCTTCCTGAGATTCAACTCAGATGGTCAGACTTGTGTCTATTTAGAAATCCTGTTGTCTCATACAATATACATATTAGATGGTCAGACTTGTGTCTACTTAGAAATCCTGTTGTCTCATACAATATACATATTTCTAGTTCTACAAAGTGAAATAACTATTATTTTCTCATCTTCTTTGCCTTTTCAGCAGCCTTGTTCATTAAGGAACCAAGTACGTACAGGTATTATTATTTTATGCACTTTAATGTTTTGTATAAAATTGATAAATGGCATTTTGCTCTCAAATGCACTATTGACATATCATACAAAGCTCTTGATTTCTTGTTTTAAAAGTAAACTTTGGATTTTGAACATATTAACAAAAAATACATTCAGAGAGTAAAGACTATTCATACCCCAACATCCTGTTTCTATTATTGTTTGTATGGTGTATCAGGTGCCTTCTTCCTTAACTGAAGTAGATAATTTAGTTGTTAGATTATTAGTTTTTATTTTATGCTTTTAAATTAATTAATTTGGAGGGATTTATGTGCCACTGAGTATGTATGAAAGCAAAAGAACACTCAATGGAAATCAATTCTCACCATGTGAGTCCTGGAGAGCAAACTGGGGTGACAGATGTGAGTCTTCATATAGGTGCTACAGATCAAATCAGTAGAGGAGCCAGGGCTCTTAACTGCTGAGCCATCAATCCAGCCATAACCTGGACCATTTAAAATATCAGATGCTATTTAAAATGTTTTCAGTGTGAGAGTCATATGTTCCACTCATTATCAAACCATCATTTGTAACTTTTAGAGAAAGATCACAATAGCAAATTGGCACTTTCATCAATTTACACTAAGAGGCTATACTATCAACTCAAATGAAGAGTAAGAAATATTAACCTCCATCCCCTGGTGTGGTGGCTATTGACTGACAACTTGCCAGGATCTGGAATTTCCTTGGTGTTATACCTCTAGACATGTCTGCAAAGAATTCTCTAGAATAGGCTAACTGAGATTTAAAAAAAAAGACTCATTTTAAATGTATGTGATAAACTCAGCTGGAGCTGGAGTCCTAAGCTACATAAATAAAGAAAAAAACAGCTACACGCAAACATTTATCACTGTGCTTCTTGATAGCAGGTGCAATGTGGTCAGTAGTCTCATGCATTGCCAACAGAAATTCCCCACCACACACACACACACACACACACACACACACACACACCCCAAGATGGATGGATTTCTACATGGGAAACCACAATAAGCTTTTTCTGTTTCATTGCTTTTGTTCCTCAGTTTTATCCAAGCAACAGGAAAGTTAACTCACAAACCTACTTAAAGCATGCATGTCAGGATTCTCATACTTTCCATGCTGCACTCTCTGGAAGGATCTAATATCTGTAACTTGGTAAAGTGTAAAGAACAACATAATCCTTAAGGAGAGGATTTCAGCAAATTCTTTTACAACAGACACATTTCACCAGCTCCTCTTTTCTTTTATTTCATTTGCTTTTTCTTACAAATTATGAAACACTTTTGTTAATACAAATGGCTTGGTGCAGTTTTGTCGGTGTCTTCTCACTCTCTAAGGTGAAAAATAGTCCATAAATAAGGAAGGTCAGTTCTTTTACTTAGATTTTATTTGGTTTATTTAGAGTAGTACCAGTTCCAGTATAAAATTCTGTGTAAATTTAGTAGGATTATACTTAAGCTTTTCTTTTTCTTCTTGTTGTTTTAATATTATTTGTATAGTGGCACATCATTTGTTTTTAAATTTAAACTTCTATTATAATTATTGCTGAGTACAGAAATTTTTTTCTTTCTTAAATTTTCATATGCATAGATCTCAGTCACTTTTATGTTTGCCCTTATTTTTCTTTTTCTGGAGATTTTTTGTGCGTAGATATTCATGTTACTTGAAATTACAGAAAACATTTTACATTTTACATAAGCAGTACAACATTTCATTTCCTTGCCTTGCTTTGTGTTAGTAATTCAGCTTTCCAGTTCAATGCTCAATAGGGATGGTAAAAGTCATACTTTGCCTTTTTTTTCTTCAGTGACACAGGCGATTGTTCTGCTTGTTCCTGTTTAAATTAGAATGTGGTTTTCTTAGCTAGGCATGATGCCTTTAGTGCCAGCTCTCAGAAGGCAGAGGCAGACCGATCTCTGAGATTAAAGCCAGCTAGATCTGCATATGAAGTTCTGGGACACCTAGGGGCACATAGTGTGAACCTGCTTCTAAAAAAAAGAGAGTTTATGCATACAGACAGTGCACATATATAGACTCACAAACCAAAATGATACTTAAACATGAAAAAAAATAAAAACAAAGATTGCTATTGCGGAATAAACTCGTCACCAATTGATATGTTTTAACTAAGATTTATTTTGTTATAAAAGAGCAAAAGAGAGTTTAGCAACGCGCTGAATCTGCTGTCGTACGTAGCTGCCGTGCGATCGAGCCGGAAGAACTGCCCCCTGCTTTTGTTGCCGCAGCCGCCGCGGCCGCGCGGCCGCGCGCCTGCGCGCTGTAAACAACGTCTCTCGAATACTCCCTACATCTTTTTATTTTGTTTAAATAGGAAGGTTTTAAACTAGACATAAAACTATATATTATAGGGATTATTATAAGACAGTATGTGGGAAAGAGGAAGGAACTAATATAAGTGAGGTCAAACTATTGTTAGCAAACAACTATAAGGTGTAATTTAATATTTAAAATGTTGATATAAAAAAATGTATAGGGATTGTTTTAAAGCTGTTTATTTTAAATAATAGAGTTTTAAGACTTGAGTGTCTTTGTTGGAATGTGAAGTAATAATAATCTCAATTATTTAATCTTTAACATTGTCAAGACTTGAGAAGGAAAATATATATCTAAAGTTGGAAGCATGAAGTAACTTTTAGAATATAGGAGAAGACAATGACAGTTAACTATTTGGACAGTCATTTATTATTTTTTTGTGTAACGGGAGTATTTATTTTTGTGGCTATTGGCCTATGATATTTGACAAGTTTTTATAGAAGCAGGGTATTTTTGGTAGGACTGTCTTATCTTGGCTAGGCAGGCTTTGGCAGTTTTTATTTTTTATTTTGTAGGTTTATTTTGGACAGTGAGTATGTTGACAGCAGAGGGCGCAAGTGTAGTCTTTTGTCTTTTAGGCCATTATTTATCAAACAAGACAATTTTTTTGTAAGATGTTTGTGATGTTTAACACTACCTTGAGAAAAGAATGGTGATATTAGGAGTTGTCATGTCTTTTAAGGCCAAATTTGAAATAACGAAATTTTGAATGTCATATTTTTTTGGTCTATGAAGTGGTTGAAGACACTTATTTATTTGGTATATTTTGACATGTTTTTGAAAAGCTTGAGTATCTTGACTGTAAGGTGATAAATTTGAGTAACTAAAATTTGTAATTTTAATCAACTAAGAAAGTGAGGTTAACATTGTAAAAATAGGCATTTTAAAATGAGCGTACAGCTCTTTTAAATAATTTTAAGTATAACAATCTTAGAAAAATTGACTAAAATATATGTTTTTTATCAAGTGGCAACAATATCTTAACTATATATCATTATATATAAAAATATATCTAAACAGATTTATATAAAACAACTTGTGTGTATGGTATAACAAATGTTATGACTATTATAAATAATTAGAGGTAGAAATTGTATTATGGAAATGACAATATGAATTTGCCCCACGTTGGGCGCCAAATATCGCGGAATAAACTCGTCACCAATTGATATGTTTCAACTAAGATTTATTTTGTTATAAAAGAGCAAAAGAGAGTTTAGCAACGCGCCGAATCCGCTGCCATACGTAGCTGCCGCGCGATCGAGACGGAAGAACCGCCCCCTGCTTCTGCCGCCGCAGCCACCGCCGCCGCGCACTGCCGCGTGCGTGCGAGCTGTAAACAACGCCTCCCGAATACCCGCTACAGATTGCTTTCTAAGCTGAGTATCCCCATCCCTTAAAATGTACTTTTTTCTTAAACTATAATTTGGTTGTGGTTTTTCTCATATGCAATTTTTCTGTCTATCAATATAATCAAATAATATATATATATATATTGGTATTTAGTTTTGTAAATTAACTGTAATTTTTGGCCTTGGGGAAAGTTAGGAGAGGATAGGTGTCATGCAAAGTGGGTTTTCTGGTTTTTTGTTTTGTTTTCTTTTGTTTTTAGCTAATTGAGGTAGAGTTTTAAACTGTTTCAAAGCCACGTGTAGAAATCTGCATTGTCAAAAAGGCAAAGAACCACTGTATCAACAAAACCTCCAGAATCTCTGTGTGTGTACTCAATGTGCAATGATATCACTTGTGTATATTTAAAACACTGAAATATTTTTGAAATTAAGTAAATAGTATCATATTTTAAAAAATAGAACTTCAAAAGTTTACTTTTAGAAATGATCAATCAAATGGTAAATGAAACTAGACAAAAGGAAGGTGGACACACACAAAGGACAAAATTTTTAGATAATAGAAATTAAACGGAGTAATATTGCTTACTTATAGACACTAATCATGAATAAGAGAATACTTTAAAAATATGTTTACAAATTTACAACCATGAAATTGACCAACTCCATGAAAGTTATAGAAATAACATTTCTTTTCTCAGAGGAAAGAAATATTTTCTGAATATATATATGGATGAAATAGAATAGAACCAATTCCTCTCCATAAAGTCATCAGGCACAAATGATTTTTGCTGGTAAATTCTGTCAAATTTTATATTTAAAAAGTTGGCATAATGATTTTAAATGATTTTAAGGTATTTTTCAGTCCTCTAAATTATATAGACCATAAGAGTACACTTGGAGAGACCAATTTTCTTTTAATAACAGAAGTTAAAAACATTGGGCTGTAAATCTTCCAGTGATTTCATGAGCAGACAAGCAAATATTACTAGCAATATATGAGTAAAACTTTTTAACATATATACAAGAAGAATTACATGTCAACATCATGTGACCTTACTCTAGGTATGTGAGACTGCTTCAATATGTAAGAATATGAAATTGATGGTGTAATGTTATTTTCTTTTAAAGCCATGCCTTTTGTTCCTCCATGGTTACATTAAAAAATTTATTTAACACAAAAGCTACTGAATTTACAAAGACATAGCCCAAGTCAGCAATTTGCAGCACTCTCAAGAACATTACAGTAAATGACATACAACTTCCTTACAGAATTTAAGGATAGGCTATGGGAGGTATCATGTTTATAGTGTTGGTGGGATTTGTACCCTGATATCATTTTAAGTAAAATATAAAAGGTTTTCATTCCACTCTGATATTTCAGAGTCAGTTCACTTGAATAATTTGGAATAATCCACAATCTCTTTTGAGATAATGCTCTCCTACCAAAGATGGAGACTGAAATAATACAGTTTCTACTTGAATAATTTGGGCTGCTTTTCCAGAAATCTCTATGCCCATACATCACTGAAGAAATGACAGGGCCAGCATTATTAATGACAAATTTCTAAAGCTTCACAGATGTCATAGATGAAAGAATTGAGGGAGTACCTATAAATGCTGACATGAGTAGCATAGAGCTTCATATGTCCCTGGGACAATACTCTGCAATCTGTTGACATTTTGAAGTAAAAACAAGTGTTGACTACACTGATCATCATAATAGTATAAAACTTCTGTATTTATGATGTTGGATACAGAGACAACATAATTACTATAAATGCTTAGCATTATCAATAAGGAATGTAATAAGAATTATGTAAATTCTATTCTGCATGGTTTTAACAAAAAATAATATAGCCTTGAGCACAATGATTATCATTATTTTTATACTACTTTAGTATATTGTAGGGATATCTATAGAATATATCTGGATATTTTTCAAGTACTATTCTAGATAAATATATATGTGCACATATATATAAATATGCTACTATTGTCTAATGAGTTTTCTTGCCTCCATTTTTCAAAATATTGAGAAAGTTTTACTAGCAGCTTAAAAAATATTAAATTGGATTCTTATAGGCTCTGCTCCAATTATCTTGTCCAAGTCTTGCTTCTAGGGATTCTGAGACCATAGCAAATTCTCGGGTTACTTTTTGAGTTACATAAGTGTAAGTCTACTGACTTCTAGTTCAGCTCTATTTTGATCATATGCTGGAGAATTTTCTGGGACTTCCAAAAATAGTTCTGTAGTACATTTTATCCAACAGTTCCATTTGCAAAGTAGTTCTTTACCTATTAAATTTGAAAGTTTTTTTTTTTTTTTATCAAAAAGACGGACTGTTCTCTTATTCTACCCCCAATGTAAGTCTCCAGTTAAGACATGGAAAAGTACTTAAGATAGTTATAACTCTTCCTGTTTGAGTGGAATAAAATTTAAGATGAGAAGATATTCTATGATGGGAGATTGATAGTGGGCAGTGGTGACATTCACAGAATAACAGAGAATTTTATTGGTGGTCTGTTATCAAACTCTATTTCCATCTTGCCTTTAGGAGCATATTCTCTTGTATTTTCGAATAGACAGGAGAAATAATTAATAATGGGCCAATTAAAAAGTGTATGAAAGTAAAGAAAGTAGAAAACTTCATTAGATTGCATGAGTATTAGCCATCAAACTTATTCATTTAAAAAACAATAGACCTAGTTACATTTTTTACCTATATTTAGATGTCTTAGAATAGAAAGTGAATTTATGTTAATGTGTGTAGAAAGATAACATACAAAATATATATTTAAGCATATATCATTTTATAGAAAATTGGAAGTTTACAAAGGAAGTGATATATTAGTTTTGAACAATCTAAAGCATATAAATTTAAAAGAATAATTTGATTAAAAGCAATATTAAAGTAAGAGTTTCAAATATGGACAATACAAGAAGTAGAATATATATGTTATATTTTTGTTGAAAAATGCAAAGTACTACTGAAAGGAATTATAGAAAGTTCTAATAAATGGAGAGAATTTCCAAGATTATTGATATATAATTAAATATCCTGAATAGAGGAATTCTTTGCCAATTTATACGTGGAATTTTAATTAATTTTAGTAGGATATTTGGCAGTAACTAATAGAGTAATCTTGTAGCCTGCAGAAGTGCAAAGATCAAAAATAGCAAAATTATCCTATAGGACTCCAGATATTGGAAGACATGATGCATGATAAGACTTCTGAGAAACAACCATTATTACAATTCTGTGGTACATAGGCAGTCAGGTAGATTAATGGTGTTGAATTAGCAGTCAACAACTCAATTCTAAACTGTATGATTTTTAGCAAAGAAATCATTGTGATCCAGTTAGAAACAACCACTATTTCTATAAATGATGCTGATACATACATGCAAAATCAAAGTTCTAAACATGAGTAATGAAACTATAAACTTTAAGTAAAACACAGAGACAGAGAGAGAGAAAAGAAAGGGAGGTAGAGAGAACCAAATTATTTTTATTTTAATCAGAAATTTCAGATATAGCAATGAAAGTACTAGCTATACATTAAAAAATTGTAAGTTGGAACACATTAAAACAAACAGTATTGCAGTTAAAATGGATATAAATTAATATGTACCATTATAAAATAAGTATAAAGTTCATGAGATGAGAATCTTTGTAATGTACATATCTGATAAGAGCCTGGAACTCAAAAACCCTAAACACTACTTACAATATAAGATAAGTCACCCAACTAAAGAAGAGCAAAATATCACAAAATACTTCATAAAATTAAAGTACAAAGTTGCTTATATATATGAAATTATAAATTTGATCATCAACCTCTTAGATGACTATAATATTATAGTAAGAAGTACTCAATGGCCATGATTGTTTAAGAAGATAGGAAGCACTAAGAATATATAGGGTTTGGATAAATAAAGAGCACCATTATATTATACATAAAATCTAAATATGCCATTCCTAGGAGTCTTAAAAAAAAGTAACAAACAAGAATGAATACGAGAACAAACTAAAATGCAAAGTTTCCTGGAAATATTAGTTATATACAAAACTTAAAATGATTCAAATATCTATTATATGGAATTTTATAAAATATTTATATTTGTGCTATGAAAAGATATTTAGGAATGAAAGGTAATTAAGTAATAACACAAGTTAAAGTGTTAAAAAACACAGAAATCTTATACTACATTGGATAAACATATTGTGTGCACAATCATATACAAATACAACACACCTTAGATATGTATAATTTTATTTATGTAAATATATAATAAGGCAACATGGGCAACACATTTAAAATTAACCCTCGTGTAGTATAACTTTAATGTTTATTATGGAATAGGCATAGAGTATTCCAGGCTATTTCAAAACCTTATACTAATTATTAACCAGTATTTATTCTCTCCTTCCAAGTTCTAATTAAACAGTACATACTCAGGTTTACCACATGTTTCTATAACAGGAGCATGCATCTTTATAATTTATGATGAACATTTTCCTTTGGTAGATGTTTTAAGGTTAATTTAAATTATAATAGTTATCAGTGATTTCCTACATTTTAGTAGTTAACATTCCATTATATGAATTACAAAACCTTTTTAAATGTACAATTTATAAACACTTGGTCATTATAGTCTATCATAAATATACATGCATGGTATTTTAATCAATTTATGTGTTATTTAACTTTACACACACACACACACACACACACACACACACACACACATATATATATATATATATATATAAGTGATATTCCCACATCACATAACAAATACACAATTGACTAATTGACTCTTGGAGGTTCTAACACACATTTCCCAAAATGTGTATGTCAATTTATAATCTCACCAACAAGACTTGATGACTTCCATCTGTTGGTATCATTGTGAAGCATTATAAGAATGTCTTCTGCATTATGTTTATCTTTGTGAATATTAGGTTAGCATGGTTCTAATTGTATTTTCATATCAATTAATGGCATTGTACTTTTGTATGATCGGTAATAATTTGGTACATATCTTGGAAGAAATTCTATAAAAGTATTTTCTTCATTTCTGGTTTTCATTTTATCAGAGTGTGAGTTCTTTATATGATCTAAAGACAATTGTCTTATGAGGTATTTGACTTATCTACATTTTCTCAGATTTTATTCAGTATCATCTTACTTTATTATACTTTTCAGAGCCAATTTCTTATTTTTATATAGTTCAGTTTATCTCTTTTTGTCTTATCATTCTTGTGATTTTAGTGTCATTAAAAAGAAAAATTCATCTAATTCTTCATGAAATTTATATCACTTTTGTTTACATTGTTTTATTTCTTTATGTCTTAAATCTATAGTTTTGTCAGTTTTAGGTAATTTAATATGGTGACTGATTTTCATGCAAACTAGACTTTTTCATATAGACACACAGATATCTCAGCTCCAGTTGTTTAAAACATAATGAAGTGCCCCCTTATTATCTATTAGCCTTTGTAGAAAGATCAGATGATCCTAACTAGATAGGACTATTTACAGACCTGTATATTCTATAGTGTTGTGGATGTATGTATCTATCTATTATGTTTTAATATTATAAATTTGTTTTATTTCTTTTCCATCTTTTAAATTTTACTTGTTAAATATTTATAGATCTTTACTATAGTAGTTAGGTAATTCTTTATCAAATATTGTGTGATAAAAATATACCTAAAAGCATTTACTTCTAATTTCAGTATATTCTCAAACTAAATAAGTTAAAGGCATTTTCTAAACAAACATAAACAGAAATTTCACTTGAGTTCTCTTTAACCCATGGAATCTTCATGCCTGTTATATTATGTTTCTATTTATTTGTGGAAGGTTTTTATTTTATTGCTTTTGTTTTGTTATGACTCATTGCTTTTGTTTAATTCTGGGGAGAAATACTTTGTATAAATCTTAATTGGTTGCTTGCAAACAATGACCCTAAGGGTCCTTTTTAGATTGCTTCTATGATAGCTTTCTGAGAAACATTCACTGAAATACATTGGGAAATCTTCACTATAATAGAATCTGTCTAGTCTCAGAAAAATGCCCCCAATGCCAGCCTTACTGTGTCTTCCATGAGAATATATCCAATTCTTCCCATGAGTAGAATACACACCCCCTCATACAGAGTCCCAAGAAGAAGTGGGGAGAGATTCAGGACCTAGTCTCCTATGGTTCTTGTGTTCACAAACATTTGCCTGGTAGATGCCAGCCCTGTGATGCTTTAAGAATTTCTACCTTAAAAAAGCCTCAACATCCACAAATCATGAAGTACTTCCCATTCTTCTATTTCTTTCATCAAATGCAGATATATATTTCAAATGTTTGTTTTCATGCATTTTACATAGAATTATTATTCATTTAGAATGAGAAGGGGAGATTTAGGTCATGTGCAAATTGCCTTTCTAATACACAAGTCTGGTAAATTGGTTTTGAAATGTGTTTTGTAGATTATTCTCCCAGGATTTTTATAATTTTTGCATAAAAATCGGTTCATAGATTTATATGTGTCTCCAAGTTTAACAAATTTCTTTTTCCCCCTGGGAAAGAGCATAATACCAAACTTGTTTAACAAATCTTTGGTGTGATAATTAAAACCAGTGTAAATATGCAGTGTAGATGTGCATTTAACATGCTCAGTTGTATTTGCAATATTTTCCAGGTTCCAATCCAAAGCACAATAAATACTCTATATCATCATTTGTATATACATTGTACATTGTATATTTAATAAAAATATTCTGGAATATCAGAGGACAGAGTCATCTAGACCCAAGCCATGAAGTTCAAGGAGTGGTGATCCATGCCTTTAATCTCATCACTTCAGGAGGCAGAGATCCATCTGGATATCTGTGAGTTCAAGGCCTAACAGCCAGGATGTGGCAGCTGTTTAATCCTAGCTTAGTCTGTAGAGCATGAGACTCTTAATCTCAGGGTCATGGGTTTGTGTCCCATGTTAGGTGTCATTTGTAGTTAGAAGTTTCTCTGTCCAGCCCAGCTGGTCCCATAGATATTTATTCCCAAATAATCACACAAAGGCTTATATTAATTATAAATGGTTTAGCCTATGGCTCAGGCTTATTATTTGCTAACTCTTAGTTTTAAACTAACTCATTATTCTTATCCATGTTTAACCACATGGCATGGTATCTTTGTTTAGCACAGCATTCTCATCTTCCTTTCTCTGAATCTGGTCGTAGATTCTCCTTTGTTTTTCTTCTACCCAGAATTCTCCAAGTCTTTTTTCCCTGCCTATACTGTCTGCCTACCTTTTGACGAATCAGTATTTTATTAAACAAAAACAGTGAAAAATGTTTACAACATCATTCCACATATCCTCTCTTTTCTTTTTAAAACAGAAACCTCAAACATAATTTCCATTGTATAACTTTTTTTCTGACCATTATCCATAACAACTAGTAACCAACACTCTATCAAAAACAAATATCCATAATCCATTATTTGTGAATGTGGGCATAGTTCTCTAGATAATTATCTTAGGATAATTATTCCTGATCCTATACAATTTGAGCATGACAGAACTCTTATACTGTAACTACATTGTACAGTAGCCACTTGGGCTGACAAAATTTCTCATTAATAGCTGATTGTCTCTCAGATAATAAGAGAAAAACCAATGTAAGGGTATAGACATAGGCTTCATCTTTCTATACACAAATAGAAAAATGTGTAGAATTAATATTGTGTCTTATAAAAAACACCATATCTATTTCTATTTAATCAACAAAAATGATGTGCAAATTGGTTTAAAACTGTGAACTGATACACAAAATATTTGATTTAAAGTCGGTTATGTTCTATATTCTAGTCTTCCTGACAATAGTGCTAATAAGGAATTGATAGTTCTTGGTATTCATTGTGTGATCACTATCACTGTGAAATCCACTATCACTAAATGTGGGATTTGTATACTCTTTAAGTAAATGCGTCTATAGTGACTATTGATCTTCCTACATCCCTGGTTTTAAGATATCTTGCTTTATTAGTCACCTGGTGGTGGTAGTTTATTAAACTGCTCTCTAGCACAGACTGATTCACTTTCTAAACACAAACAAGGCATTGCTGTGTTTCTCTGAGAATGTGTGTAAAGTCATAACACACTTAGCCAACCTGATATTTATGCATATCATAAACATATGGACTCATGCATACGAGCTTCTATTGATCTGTTATTTCTATGACTCTGCAGTGTGGAGTAGAAGAAAAAGTAATGTTAGATAAGTTAAAAATAAATATATGATGGAAGCATGTTTTTAAAAAAATCTAAAGGTCAGAATTCAAGAAAGATGTTGACTTCAACTAAAGACATTGAACCCCAAACCCTTTTGAAAACATATCTTTTATCTTAAGCTTCATATAGAATTTTAAAAAGATAGGCTATAAAAATATAAATTATTTCAGTCACCAAAATAGTATATTATTGTCTCTAATTATGGCACTATAACACTATTGCAAAGGAAGATTATTATAGGGTAATAGAATTAAAGACTGTGAAAATTTTATCAACAAATAAGATTAATAACCTGTGTACCAAAAAGCAGAAATGGAGCATTACTAAAGAAACTTTCTTGGTCTGTGGCATTGCAAAATTTCTAGGAACTGATATAGCTCTCCTACATTTCCCTTCTGAAAGACATGTTTCCATATTCAGACACTGTATAACACTGGAGCCAAAAATACAGTTTCCTGTACATTTTATAGGTCTACAGTCATTTTTGTTATTTAATTATCTTGTTGAAACTGTAATATAATTGTATTGCTTTGCTCTTTCCTCCCTTCATACCTTCCTATATATACTTCTTGAATTTCTTTGGATGTTGTAAAAGGTTTCCCGGGCTTTGGGCCCGGAGGTTCGGACCTGGCCTGCGGCAGCTTTTGTCCCCCAAAGAAATGTATCAGACACTTATATTAACTTCATACTGTTTGGCCCATGTCTCAAGCACATTACTAGTTAGGTCTTTCATCTTAATTCAACCCATTTCTATTAATCTGTCTGCAAAGTGGCCCGGCCTGCGGCTCACCTGGATTTCTTACATGTCTGTCTTCTTGGGGGTTGGATGGAGACTGACTAACTCCACCCTCCTTCTACCTGTCTGTCCTCTGATTCTCCACCTACTTCTATGGCACTCCACATAGGCCAAAGCAGTTCCTCGATTTTCATCATACAAAGAATATTCCCACCACATTTGGATTCATGGATTCTTTTTCACTAATTGTAACATGCTGTGATGGTTATTCTTGGTTGTAAAATTGACTATATCTGAAATTAACTTAACTTAAAAATTGGGGGCACACACAGAGAGATATTTGCTTAATTTGAAATAGAAAGGTCTACTTCTACTCTGTATCTATGATGCAGGAAGACAAACCTTTAATACGGATCTTTTGACCTGGGAAAACCCACCTCCAATCTGGGCTGTCTTCTTTTGGAAGCCTATATGAGAACATTTGATAAAGGAAGATTTTTATCTTTCCTACTTGTTCTGGCCTTGGTAATAAGTTCTTCCCTGGCATTAGAGCTTTCTTCTTTGCATTTCTAGTATATACTAAAGATCAGCTTAGACATCCAGCCTCATGTACTAAGAAACTATTGTGTCTTTGAACATTCTCTTCATATCCAGCCATTGTGGGATTAGCTGGACCAAAGCCTATTAGTCATTATGATAATTCCCTAACCCTAACCTTCTTTCACTATATACAGAGAGATTCATTCTATAAGTTCTGTTACTGCAGAGGACCCTAATACACATGCTCACATGTATATCCACATATATTTCTAAATACACAAATACAGACTGATCAGTTGGTATAATTTACTTGCATGTATGATTTCAGGGATGACTCTTTATCATAAGATAATCAATTGCTGTGATCTTTCATGGGGAAGACTCTTTCTCTCACTCTCAGAAATTTTAATTGCCTGTAGTTGTTTGGATGAGGTGGAGGCCTTGTTGGTTTAACCTTGACTAATTTATGATGAATCTGAAGTTGTTCCCAAATAACATCCCTATGATCTACAGTAATGTCCAGCACGACAGCATAACCTTGTAAGTATAGTAGTAGCACTCATACATGGGAGTAACCAACAACTCTCTAATTGGATTTAAGATCTACTCTACAAGAGAAAAATTGTACCTGCTATATAACCTAGCCAACTACCTAGGTCTCGTGAAGTCCAAGATCCTTGACAATGACCTAGAACTACCACTTTGCAAAACTAGTATAATCTATAGACATGTTTAAATAAACAAAAAGCTTCTATGACTTCTTTCTCTGTGGTGGAATGTTTTTTGTATGATATAAATAAATAACTGTTTGGACTTATGTAGGGCACTGTAGAAGTGGGTGGAGAATTAGAGGCAGTCAGGTAGGAAGAAGGGGTGGAGTTTATTAGTTGTCATTTGTCTTTTAAAAAATATATATAAAAATTTAAATGAGCTATAGGCTATAAGCCACATAGTAGATAAATTTATAAAAATGAGTTAATTTAAAAAAAAAACTAACTAATAATGTGCTTAAGATATGGGCCAAACAATATAAAATATATAAACATATAATTTATTTCTTTTAAAATACAAATAGACTAGATATTTTGACTGTAATTCTTGCTTGAGAGCTGTTCTGTTGTGTGTAATTTTGCTATATAAAAATTAAAACCTTCCTTTTTAATTAGACAGAAAAGAGGAAATGTGGTGGAATGTTCTCTGTACGATATAAATAAATAACTGTTTGGACCCATGCAGGGCACCGTAGAAGTGGGTGGAGAATCAGAGGCAGCCAGGTAGGAAGAAGGGGTGGAGTTTACTAGTCGCCATCTGTCCCCCCCCCAAAAAACATAAAAATTCAAATGAGCCATATGCTACAAGCCACGTAGTAGATAAATTCATAAAAATGAGTTAATTTAAAAAAAAATACTAACTAATAATGTGCTTAAGATATGGGCCAAACAATATAAAATATATAAACATATAATTCATTTCTTTTAAAAAACAAAATCTACAAACACACAGACCAAGCTCCACACCGCCAACACCACACGCGTGCCAAGTCACAAATCTCCAAACCCATACAGGCCAAAAAAAACTTACTACAACATTTCTCATTATGTTTGTCCTTTGCATTTAGAAACTTGACTGAATTTTGTGTGTTACTTTTGTATCATGATACTTTGTTAAATGTTTATTAGCTGTTAGAGGTTTTGGTAGGGTTGCTTTATGGAAACTTATCATTGGAAAATAGAGTCCTTGATGTTTTCCTTCCCTATTTGGGCCTCCTTTGTCTTCTCCACTTGTCTTATTGTTCTAGTTAGAAGCCCTAGTATAGCTTTTGTTCATGAATTTGCACAGTTATCAGCCAATAATTGTACTTCTGATTCTTGGAAAAGTCTCCTGGTGTGGAATTCAACTTCAACTTTGTTTCTTTAAATTGAATAATTTATGGAAAGTAGGAAATCTCTCAAAGTTCTCAAACCTGTAGTTTCTGCCTACATAATACTTTTTGTCTGGGATTTTAATAGTTATTTTTCATCTCACTTCAGTAAGCAAAATTTCTTACAGAAAATCTCCTCTTCACTGTGATTATTTTAGCATTATTGGAATATTTAACTCTTACTTAATCTGTTATCACCTTGAAATGCAGATTTCAAGAGTGCATGTTTATTGTCACCTGTGAGTCACAGATTCACAGTCCTATGCTGTCTTATAATTACAAATGTGCATATTATTTAATGTAGAAGGAAAACTGTTTATCAGGCAATGAAAACGAATAGGAGAAAGAGAAATAAAATATAGAGAATTATTGGAATTAGTGTGCCAAAAGCACATTATGTACTTGGAGGAAATTTTCTCACATAACTCAGTGATATGTACAGGGAAAATCTGAGAAGATTTAGTAAGAAAGTAAGTGAATAATTCTGGTGGGTTACTATACAACATAATTACCATAAACAGTCATAATGCTCTGTGCACATGAATATTGTAAAATATTAATGATTCAAAGTCTGTGGAACTATGACAATAAAATACAAAAATACTTGATTCAAAGAATTCCAAACCTAGTCCAATTCTATTCCTACAGAATAAAAGTAAAGAAAGGAAGCAGAAGTCTTGTTTACATATGCTAGGACTCAGAAAACATTTTTTCTTTCCCAGGTGCACAGGTTCTCTTTGTTATCACCTATAATGGCTACTGTTTGGTTCTGCACATATTGGAACCCTTAAAGGGCCAGCCTCTGATACAGCATGCAGGGATGCCTAGAAAACCCATGCCTTTCCACATCCTTCCCTTGGACAAGTAGCAAATCACAGATGCAAAAATGTTCAAACTGCTTCTCAAAGGACACATTGCCAAACAGGCCTTTTCACATACCATCAGTCATATTTTACCCATCAGATCTATTGATAGCTATAGATAACTGAAAAAAAAACTTTGAAAACTAGTGACAAACAGGGATGCACCAACATGTTTGGTGCATATGGAAATACTATTCTGGGCTCTAAAGTTATATTTTAAATTCTTCAGGAATATATCAGGCACTAGATTTGTATTATGGGCTCTATGGTTACATATTTGACTCCATAGTTTTATGGTAGGTTCTATAGTTGTATACTTGATTTCTTTTTTTTCCTTTTTATTATTATTATTATTAACAAAGAAGTCACACTTTCTAACCTTGTATATCCTTATTCAAGGTCCCTTCCCCCTCCCACCACATCAGGTCATTCTTTCTATACTTGATTTCTTAAAATGCAGATGTTAATTTTTTCTGTACCTTTAGTATGATTTGATTTATTTTGGATATAGGATCTCAGATATACCTATCTTAACTTAAAAATTGTTATCTTTTTTCCTCCACAGTCAGGGCAGCAAGATTAATGATTTGTGTAACCACTCCTTCACCTTTGAGATTTTTCTTAATTTAAAAAAAATTTGTATTGTGGCAATTTCATACACATACATATATATTTTGATCATATGCAATCTATCTTTTTCCTTCCCAACTCCCTGTGAACTCCTCTTCTCAACTAGATCACTTCATCTTTCATATCTTTTGGTTGTATTTGGCCCACTGCATTTAATTGAGGTTGCTTTCATAAACACAGGCTGGGGATCATTTGCTTGAGTATGGCAACATATCAGGGGATATAATACTAGATAAAATCTTTTCCAAACTCTCCCAGCAATTATTAACGTCAGTGGTTGATCAGAGAGTTTATGATCCCCTACCAAATTCATAAAATGCTATTGTCAGGCATAATCTCATTTAGTTTTATGCAGATAGACTATTTGTGTTCATGAGCTCACTGACCATGTCATATTCACAACTCATTCAATTCGCCCCCCAGTTCTTTCTGTCTTTTCTTCACTGATAGTCTTTAAGCTTCAGAAAGAATGATATTACTGTCACATTTAGGGGTTAGTGCAAAATATTTTCTGTATACAGACCAGTGGTAAGACTGCATTAACTGCTGTCCACTACAAAATGAGGCTTGTCTGACCAGACCCAGTCTGTGGGCAAAGGCAAATACATTTAGACTGTAGCTTGGCTAGAGGAGCACAACATATCCATTTATCAAAATGAAATTTTAGCTTTTTTCCAAGACCTATGACCTCTGCAAACACAAGTGTTTGGCGAAGTTTATAGTACAATGTATAAATACCTTTTATGGATGCATGTCTTAGACCATATTAGAAGGTAGTTATCCTCATTAACAACTATGTCACTATTGCATGAGTTGGCACATTTTTATCTGACAATTTGGCTTAACACCAAGCTAAATACATAAATGGGCAAAATTGTAGGTTTTTTTCTTTCCCCCACAGCCTACATAGCACCTTCTAGTATCATGAAAACTCTCCAGCATCAAAGAAGCTTCCAAATTAATCCCAGCTTGATTTTGTTATCTTCTACAAAAGTGTCATCATCAATGGAGTCCTATCATTGTCTAGTTTATGTGGATCAGCAAGCACAATAGCAATTACTTGTATCATTTAGGGTCTCAGTGCTCTATTTCCTTTGCCAACAACTCCTAGGTAGATATTCCATGCCAGGCACTAGGATTTTGTAGAAAAATCTATATTTTCTGAGACCAATATTATTGACCCACAAAGGGGTATGTTCTCTGAAATAAATTCTAACATGGATGTTAAATACACAAATAGTGTTAGAATGTGACCCAACATGGTCTACATATACTATTGCTATCATGATTATAAAATTCCCAAAGGGTTGTTTTACACAAAATGGAAATAATACATAAAACTACAAAAATTTTAAAAAACAAGAGAAAATCTTAAGACACTACCAGGATATCAAGAATATTGCAGAGCTACAATGTATTAGCAAAGATTCTCTGGAGGAAGAGAAGTAATAAAATAAATGTATATTATTATGACTGATTTGAGTGATAACAACTATAGAGTCAAACTGTGGCTCTGTGTTCACTGGACAGAATGAGAACCTGATAACTGCTCAGTCCAGAAGGTTGAAAGCCTCAACAGTTTTATTTCGAATAAAAAAATCTGTAAGCCACATATCCAAAAATATTTGACATATAAAATTAATAATGATTTCCAGCAGCCAAAATAAATTGCAAGGCTGATTTAAAATCAGCAAAGGACTCACACAGACATTTCTTCATAGAAGTACAAATGGCCAACAGTTACACAACAAAATGTCCAATAGCCGGACTCACATGGGAATGTAAATCAAAGCTGCATATGTCAGTGTTTTCATCATCAAATTAAGTTATAAAAACACACTGGTATATGCCACTTTTAGAAATTGAAACTTCTGTGCATATTCCATAATAATATCAAATGTCATAAGTATGGAAAATTACAAAAGATAATTTAAAAATGTTATCTCATAGGATCTTCTACTCATACATTTGGTTGTATAAAGGATATAAATATAGTAGATCAATAAAATATAGTTAGTATATGTATCCAATAGAATAATATTCAGTTTTTTGAAAAGTGGCACTATCCTAATTAACTTTTATTAAATAAGCCTACCAGAGAAGGACACAGTACATGTAACCATTTATGTACTGTATCTGCAATGATTCATATCTTATAAATAGATAATTGAATAGCAATTGACAGAGTCACAGACATGTATATGGAAAGGGTGTTCCAAAGGTATAAAATCTCAGGTACTCTATATGAGCAAATATTAGACAATGGGTCTATAGCATAGTATAGATTCTTTACCACTGCATAGTTTGTAGAAAGGTAAACCTGCTGTTTTAAGTACTAATAGTATACACATACAAAAATGTGAGACTTAAAATTTGGAATAGATATAAAAGAAAAGTTCATTAGCAATTGATATACAGTCATCATACTACAGGTCTCCAAACTCATAAAATTGCATGTATTAAACATCTGTATTTGTTCAATGCCAAGTACACATTAATTAAATCATTTAAGATATCTAGTCACACAAAAGCATAGTACACACAATAGGAAATTACAATGGCATATGAAATGAGACATATCAAGATTTTCATCATATGTGACTGTGCCTTAAGCACTTTCTAAGCAGAACCAGATGGTCTCACTTAAATAATGGTGTAAAAGCCAGGCGAGGTGGCACATCCCTGTAATCCTTGAGAGCCATGGGTGGGCAGACTGTAAAACTGACTTTCTTGAGCTAAACAGTGAGACCCACATGGGAGGTATATATAAAAGATATTCATGCCAAACACCATAATTCTGAAAGTGAATTGAGCATGAATGAAACAAGGTCAGGTAAACTAAATTAAAATGAGAGAGAGAGAGAGAGAGAGAGAGAGAGAGCGAGCAGTCTAAGAGCACACACTGGCAAAGCAGTTTTAATTTCTGGGAGTAAATTACCTTAAATAACACATGTTGCTGAATATAGAAAGCCCAGATGCAATGCAGTGGAAGACTTTAACAATCTACATTGACTCTAAGTCAACTCTTAAACAATAATTGGAAAGATAAGAAGAATAAAAGCAAATTATGCTCAGGAAGACCACTTACATATACTGAAAAGCAGTATTGATGAAACCCCAAATATAAATTGTGAAAATGGAATGTATGTTAACTCGCAAAAATGTAATTAAAATTTCTATAAAGCAAATTGTTTAACTCAAGTCTAGGAGCTCAATGCAATTTATAGATCTCTATGATTTAATGTGTTAGAATTATGACCATTGTATATTCTTCATGAAGACTTGGGAAATTTTCATAGAATTTTAAAAAGATAATGGTGGTTACAAAGTATTATAAGTTGTAATGCACTGAAAATGATAAATGATGGTTTTCATTAAGATATATAAATGCATGTATGTAATAATTGAATTTTTAAAATAGTTTTAAAAAAATAACGTTGGACAGCAGCAAAGACCAAACTTTGCATTCAAGAGGAAAAATTTAGATAAAACTAATAGAATTAGTAATTTACTGATCTATGATTAAAGGTAACATATACATTTAAGAAGCATGCCAGCAGTTGTATTGGATTTTATTGCCACTAAAGACAGATGCAGTGATTATTGTGAAAATTTTTTCTCAAACATGTAAGAATTAAAAGAGCAACATGAAAAGGACAAATTCTAGAGAGAATTGAACTCTCTAGATTAGGCATGGTAATCCATCTACTCCTCACCTCTTCAAAAATTCTAGACAAGTAGAAAAGTTATATTATTATTTCAATTTGTATAAAAATGGACAAAAATATTGACCACTTAGTATATTGTGAATAGGCTGACAATATAGCAAGTTGATTCGATGAATATATTACTTGTAACAAATCAGAAAATAACTTGATTATCTGATTTCAATTTTCAGAGCCCACATAGTGTATGTGTGCATGTATACCACATGGATATACTCACAAACACACACAGACATATACATGCTCACACAAACACAGATAGAAACACACACATCCACACACAAACATACATACAGACATACACACACATACACACATACAGTAGGGGGAATAGATAATTTTAAAACTAGGAATCAAATGATTTTTTAGTTCAATAAAAAAATAAAATACTAAAGTAGTGCATACATAAAATATTTTATTTTTTATTATGAATAAAGTCCTATTTTTATCCATGTTAACACTTGTTCAAACTCCCTTTTTTTACCCTTGTTCAAACTCCCTTCCTCCTCCTGCCCCTTCCAGTCTCTCTCTCTTCTCCACATCACTTTATCTCCTCCCCAGCAAGGGCAGGAGGTCCCAAGGTCCCAATTTTTTTAGATTAAGTACATTGCTAAGAATCCTGGTACATCAACTGGCTTCAGCAATGTAATGCTGGAATTGGAAGCTAATATATATAATTTGAATCAACATCAAAACATAAACTAATCCACAGATAGTGTAATTATAACCCTATAAATCCAAAAAGTATCTATATATAATTAGCTAATGGTTTATGAAAAAATCACTGTACTGAAGATCAATATTATCACTAATTACATTTTTATATTCTATGAGTTTGGCCCCAACAACACAAGCCCCTGGATGTTCTTAGCACCCCTCTTTATAAAAATCAAGGTTGAAATCAATCCACTATTCACCAACAGGATGGTAGACAAATAAATTGATGCATAGAACCACAGTAGAATTAAATAATAATTTTAAAGGGTAGTAAATACAAACATTATTTACTCAATGCTTGTTTCCATTTGCAAGATCCGAGTTCACATTAAATAGTCATTAAGAAAACTGTAAAAACAAAGAAATTATCATTCAGATGATGGACAAAAATATCAACTCGATGGACTGAGTCTCATGAGAAAGAAAGCAAAACCATTCTTTGTGAACAGCTCTGGTGCATGTGTGGCAAGGGTTCAGAGCCACAGTGTAACTAGGGAAGCCCATCACTGTCTAGATGTGGGGATCAACTGATAACATAGAAATAAAGCTACATAAGGCACTTTGACCATGTTGTAGTGCCTGGTCATAAAAAAGAGGAAACTAAAGAGGAAGATCAGGGAGGGAGGCATGAGCAGACAGACGTCCTTGAATTTGGCCTAAATACCCATCAGTGATGGTGGTGGTGGTGGTAGTGATGATGATAACTGAGATTGAGTATCACCATGGAGGCTTGACTGACTTTCTGGAACCATTCTTTATGAACAGGCTGGCCTCTAACTCACAGAGAACTGATTACCACTACCTCCAGAATGTTAGGAGTAAAGTAGGCATGTTTCCTCTTGCCTGGCTGTCTGGTAAATAATTAAAGCTAGACTCTCTGAAAAGACAAATAACTTCTAGATAACTACCATTGAAGCTCATTCCACCAATGGCAAAAAAAATATGGGAACTTGTTTTCCAAACAATTAAAGCAGTGAGAACTATAGCATAGAAGGCAATGATTAGAGTTATCAAAAGGTATTAAACTAGCTCTAGACCAGTGATGCCTCTGGGTTTTTCCTAATACATTTGAAGAGAAGTCTCAAAAGGATGAGTATTACTCTGTGCCATGCCCTTGCAAGACAGAGGCAAATGCAATGATAATTATAGGAAGAGCATGCAAAGATTCTTCTGATGATATAAAATTAACAATGTCTGGCATGTGTTAGAAAATTATCAAGCTTGGAAAAAAATGTGACACATAAAAAGGGGGGAAATAAATCATTATATATGGAAAGTGAAGATATATAATTTGAAATTCTGACATAATTATTTTTAACCTATTATAAAACTCTTGTGTATCCCAGTCCTTGAAAAATTACAAATAAGCAAGGAAGGGAATATCGGTAAAATAATGAAAATAGAGTTTCTGTCAATGAAATGAACGGTGCCTTATATGAAAACCAATTTTATCATGTAAATAGTCGATTAGGGCACTGAAGGAAAAAAATAAGTATTTTGAAGATAAACTACACAGAGAAAAACAACTGAAAACCATAACTAACACAGCAGTGACTTTGGGGAGAGTCATAGAATATGCCATAGTATAACAGCACAAAGGGTAAGCCAATTAAGGATGTTTGGGGAAATACTGTTTAAGGTCTTTTGAAAATTCATTGAAAAACAGTTTAACAACAGATAAACTCCAAAAATTCAATGAATACAAAGAAACTTCTCTTGGAGCACACCAAGACAAACATATCAAACTTAGTATAAACACTGGTGGAGACTTAATCTAAGGAGCATTCAGAGATATGAAATACCTTACACAAGATGAGTCATGCAAATGATATGAGATTCACTTTCAAAATAAAAAGTAGCACAGATATGATGACATTTTAAAAGGACTTAAATACAATTAAATATCCTAATACAGAAAAAAAAACCCAAGAAACTATGAACTATCATTTTTAAAGGTTAGTTTAAAAATATACAACAAAATCTAAACACTCCACTAAGAAAAAGATTAATACAATTATTTTCAAATGTATTGTTATACTAGTCTTAAAGAATGCATTAACTTGACAATATGCATATAAGATTCTCAAAGGGATTAGTAGCTAAGAGAATGAATAAGGCTGGGGAGGATGTTCCATGGTTAAAATGCTTGGCAAGTAATTATGAAGAACAAAATTTGGATTCCTAGAGTGTTATATTCCAGAGTGTTAGGTGCAGAGACAGACAAGACTCAGAGCAAGCTGGCTAGCCACACTTGCCTAAACAGCCAGCAGCAGAACTGATAAAAGATTCTGGCTTATTACATGAAATGGGGACCTATTTGCAATTGTTAATGGATGGAACAGTGCTTATTTTTCCTCTTAAGTTTAAAAGCAAAGTATTTCCATCTCTGTCACACATGGTTAGTACCACTTGGGAATGCTAGATACAGCAGTATGGCAGCACAGAGAACTGGTCTTATGTTTTGATCATTTTTTTCCCTTCACCTTATATTTTCACAGGAAACTATAACACAGGAAAATATTGGCAGATATGGAATAATGACAGAAAGAGGCAGGAAGGAAGTAGAGACAGGAAGAGGAAGGGAAGAAGGGAAAGAAATAGGAAGGAAGGGACAAAAGGAAGATAGCCATATTGTCTTCCGTGATGTTAGTTTATCTTGTCTCTGGAGTTCTGGTACCAACATTCAAAATGCATTCCTTTTGTGAAGGATCCAAATTAAGCACTTTTAAAGATATGTATTTTTCTTGTATTTGATGAACTTGACTGCTATTTACAACAAAACTTTTATTTTCACAGATAATAAAAATGTGTATAGAGACCTACAGTAATTTCTCCTTCCTGCAGGCTCTATAGATGGAACTCAGTGGAAAATTTTGATAGCTTGGGTTGAATATGCTTTGCTATCATGATGCAAAATGACAGTCAGCCATTCAACACACATCTATTTATTTTCATGCAAAGGATTGATCCCTCCTAGACTACCTGTTTTACATTTTGCAATAGTGTAATATGGTCCATTATTGGATGAAGGGTGTGACATTATTTGTATAAAACAAAACATGGAGGAATATATTAGAAACTAAAAATATGACTGTGAGCTCCTCAGGTGTTTAAAGGTCCCTAATTATTACCTGAAAAGTTCAACTAGGATATCTGTGTACATACATTTACATAATGGGATTTTTCCAATATGATACTGTATTTGTATTCAAATTCACAAAAATAATTCAAATGACTACCTTAATTGTGTGCTAATTATTTATTTGAAAAGAGTGTAGAGATTCATCCTAGTTCTTGCTTTTGTAATAAAATTGAGGATGCTTCATTCATCCAAATAGTAAGTGATTTTTCTTTTAGAAATTTACAATGAAAAAATGGCTTCTAGCACCATCTGACATAATTATAAAAGAAACTTCTGCACTCTTAATTATTATCTAGATCTTGGCCAGTCAATAAATTTAACCTACTACATAAAAAATAACAGGTTTGTTTTTAGAAAACATAAAATTAAATACTGAAGTTTTATTTGTATGTAGTATTGGCTAGTTTGTATTAAAATACATAACATAAAAATACGGTGGTAAAAAGGAACAGGTACATGAAATTTCACATTTCATATTTTAATTACATAACTTATTTTTCCAAAATTACAGTCAAGATATTATTTGGCTATCAGCACTAGTTCTAAAACTACAAAACTACCTCAAAGTCATACACCGCAGCATAGGCAATAATTTCCATTTTTGTGTCTTTGTCCCTGGCATTCTATATTTTAGTTCCATCAATTTGCCATACTTTAAGTTTTGATTTAAGCAAAACTATAAAATCTCTGTTATTAATTTTAACTTGTTACAATAGCATGTTTTAAAGGTTTATCAATGTGAGAGTGTACGTGTGTATGTTAAGTTCATTTTTATAACTAAGTGCTATGATTACTATATAACCTACTACATTTAGTATGCATAGTTATGTTGATACACAGTGAGATAATTTTTTTAATTTTTACCATTATGAATAGTTGATAGAAATAAAATTAGTGCTCAATATTCTATTTTCATTTGTTTCCAGTTCTTTAAGGATGTGTGTTTAGCAGGGCTGGTAGATATTACATGTTATCTTAGTTCTTAGAAGAATTGATGTCATCAGGTTGTTACCAGTTCACATGTGCATTATTATTATACAGTTGTTCCAGTTTTCCTGTCTTCATCCATCACAATTATTACTTTTGTTTCTCTTTGCAATATAAAGTAAAAAACAGTTTCACATAATTGGTGAGTAATGATTTCTGTGCTCATTAGTCATTTATATATGACATTTAGATGACAGAAAATTATTCAAATGTTTTGCCTATTATTATCTATTTGTAGCTTTGGGGAGTGAACAGTACTAAGTTTTGGATCTAGAATCTCATTCATATTAGGTAAGTACTCCATCACTGAGCCTCAACCTTTACTGGCTTATTTTTTTAATTGTTCACTTTTAGGGATTTTATTTGGATTATAGAAAGTCTTTTTTATATACAGAACACTGAGGTTTATCAAAATCTGATTTCTGGTATTTCAATCCCATCTGTCACCTGTTTTTTTTTTTTTTTTTTTTTTTTTTTTTTTTTTTTTTTTTTTTTTTTTTTTTTTTTTTTTTTTTTTTTTTTTTTTTTTTTTTTTTTTTTTTTTTTTTTTTTTTTTTTTTTTTTTTTTCAGTCTTAATGGTAGTTTTCAGCATACAGTGTAAAGTGGATATGTCTATTTATTTTTTGTAAATTCCTTAAATTCATACCAAATTTTATGAATTTTGAGCATAACATATATCATTACCTCCTTCTAAATTCCCTTAGTTCTACTCACCCCATCACTCTCCCAACTTCATGGCTTCTTATTATTACTAATAAGCTCTTGAGTCCAATTACTACTGCCTATATGGGGAAGTCTAGTTTTCTACTTTTTGTTACTCTGCAAAGTTAAGAAGTCATTGTTAAATCCGACCCATCTAATCGTGAACCACTGAAGCCATGGGCAAACGTCAGTGCAAGAAATTACATAATAATACAAAGGACAACATGGTAACTCTAGAAGGGAGTGGCGATCTTACAAATACAAGACCTGAACTGAGCAATGAAGAGGAAACAGAAGGAAGCAACACCAAAAATTCTTTTTTGATGATCATCGAAGCTCTAAAAGAAGATATGAAAAAAAGCCTTAAAGAAATAGAAGAAAATACAAACAAAAAATTGGAAGAGATGAACAAAGCTATGAAAGAAACATGCCAGGAACTAAAACCTGAAATAGAAGCAATAAAAAAGGCACAAAATGAGGCAAAGATGGAAAGAGAAAACCTGAAGGAAAAAGCTGGAACCACAAATACAAGCATAACAAACAGAGTTCAAGAGATGGAAGATAGAATCTCTGAAGTGGAAGACTCAGTAGCTCAAATAGATATATCAGTCAA
>PVIH01007443.1:0-100323 GCA_004025045.1 Sigmodon hispidus | reverse complement strand
TTTTTTTTTTTTTTTTTTTTTTTTTTTTTTTTTTTTTTTTTTTTTTTTTTTTTTTTTTTTTTTTTTTTTTTTTTTTTTTTTTTTTTTTTTTTTTTTTTTTTTTTTTTTTTTTTTTTTTTTTTTTTTAAACTTTATTTTTATTTATTTATTTGCCTTGGTGTTCCGCCTGGAACTGGAACTACAGACAGCCGTCAGCTGCCATGTGGGTGCTGGGAATCGAACCCTGGTCCTCTGGAAGAGCAGACGGTGCTCTCAACCGCTGAGCCATCTCTCCAGCCCCAATTTCTTTTGTTGCTTGTTCTTAACCAATTTTGTTATCAGGTTGCTGGCTTTGTTTGGTTACTTTTGCCTCAGGGGTTAAGAGACTGCATGTGTGTGTGTGTGTGTGCATGCGCATGTTCCTGTGTGTGGGTGTGGTCTGCATATAACTGCTAGTGTGGAGGTCAGAAGACAACCCTTGGGTTTTGGTCTTTCTCTGCCTTGTTTAAGGAAAGGTTTCTTCTCCACAGTGTGCACAGGCAAGCTGGACCACAAGCTTTGAAAGAATCTCCTGTCCTTACCTCTTACCCTAGGGGTGCACCAGGATTACTGATCCAGTGCTACCACAACTGGCATTTACATAAGTCCTGGAGATCGAGCTTAGGCTGTTAGACATGGCAGCATGAACCTTTATCCACTGTGCCAACCATGATAACCTAAGGACTCACACAGTGGAAGGAACCAACTCCTACCTTCAAACATGTGCTGTGGTAAACACACACACACACACACACACAAACTGTTAAAACAATACCAAAATACAAATCTTTTACCTTTTAAAAAAAATACATACTGAGTTACAATTTTGGTGGTAAGCATGCTGCTTTGCACTTTTTGCCACATTTCTGGTAATGAAATGTGTACATTGTTGGTTTGGTTATCTCTTCTGGGTTTACTTGCAAGTCTTAGTAAGCAACATATTTTCTTGGGGCTCAATCTCTAGTACAACCCAGAACGGAGAAAACAAACTATTATTAACAGCAAAAGAACCAAATGTAGAAACACATCTAAAATAAAGTCCATTAATATGTCACATGTGACCATTAAACAGAGAATAAGAAAAAGTAATATAGAATGTTATAAAATTAAAAATTATTTAGGGTAAATATGGTGATAGCAAATAGATGAGATGAAGAGGCAGGGAAGAGGGGAAAATACAGAATAACAAATAAATAAAAAGCAAAGGAAGAAAAATAGAGAATTATGTTGTGGAAGGGAAAAGAGAAAGATTAGAAAAAAAATAATAAAAACCCAGATTTTGCAATAAAGTTCAAAAACAAAATTAGATAAATGTTAAGGAATTCAGCAGGCATGGTGGCAGGCACCTTTAGTTCCAGCATTCTGGAGGCAAAATCTAAGTTTGGGGCCAATCTGTCCCAACCTCCCCCTCAGAACAAAGGAACACAAAATAAAAACCACAAACTAAAGAGCAAAGTCAACACACTGCTCAAAGTCTAGCTGAGAGGAACAAAAGAAAAAACGAAATAGGAAAAAAAGATAGCCTAATAGTGAAAAAAAGGCATAATCAAAATTAGATGAGTCCAAGAACTTAAAAAAAAATAAATAGAACAATTGCTATGAGTTTAAGAACAAGTACAATGGAAGACCTGGAGAGCCAAGGGAGTTCCTTCCAGGGCCTAACACCAGGAGTCTGCTGCTCCCAAGTGTGGGACTGAGGGCTGTTGAACTGGAGGGCTCTTTTCTACAGATAAGCCCTGTTGGATAAGTGTCTGGTGTCCGCGGGACCTGTCACTACTTCAGTAGCTCCTCTGTGTAGTAGGGCCATCTACTGACCACACTTAGCCTTGCAGTCTGTGGGATAGATCACCTCACCATGGTCACTCCCTAGATCCTATCTTGAGGAGTAGCTGATGTCTCCCAAGTCCACCAAGGCACCACCAAGTTGACTCTGTTCTTTTGTCTTGTTGGAAGGGTGCAGGTGTGGGAGCTTGCCTGCTGGAGCTTCAGTCCAGGCTCTGCAGCAGTAGCACTACCTAGATAGCATCAGGATCCACCTGCCGACAACAGGTGCAAGGCTTCGGAGCTCCAGATTTATTTCTAGTTGATGTGCTCTGTTCCTAGCAACGAGGGCAGGTCCTATAATGCCCCCCTCCCCCGCCCCATGCACTGCCCTAAGTTCTGTCTTTTACTCTGTTAGCTGTAGCCCTCCCAATCTACATAGCCACCTCCCGAGACTGTCTGTCATTATTGAACTGAACTAATGGCTTGCCATTGTATGGCTGTTCTTCATTCTCAGGCTTCCAGTGTAGCTCAGTTCTCTTTCAAGATAGTGCCTGGACCCTGCCTGCTGAGTCCTCTCTACTGCAGACCCATTTGCCAGAAGAATCATGGTCTCATCAAAGCCCACACACAACTGGGCTGAAGAGCTATAGGCTTCCCCAAGGTAGGGATGTTGGTCTCTTCAACAGGACTGCCCCTCAACACTGATTGCTCAGGCTGGCTTTTCTGTGTCACTAGACCTTCTCCTCAGGCTCTCATACTGCCTTTGTGGACTTCTGAATTATTCAGACCACTTTGTTTATTCTCACTCTTAAGGCAGCTCTCGGTCCACCATCTACCCCAGAAGCCCGTAGTGAACTTTCTTGTCTATGATTTTGCTTTAGGTCTGCTCTGTTAGGGAGCTGTTTCCACTTGTTTCTCAATTGTAGCTACAGGATGTATATTACACTGATAAAAAAAAAGATTTTGTGCCAGGTGGTAGTGGCACATACCTTTAATCCCAGGACTGGGGAGGCAGAAGCAGGCAGATCTCTGAGTTTTGAGGCCAGCATGGCTCCAGGACAGTCAGGGCTACACAAAACAAAATGCTCCCAAGATTTTGCTTATTAAGACTTACTTTAAATTATGTATGTTTATGTCTGTATTTGGACATATGCACATGTATAATCTTGTTGTTTTATGTTGCTGGGCTTTAGTTTGCTAGTATTTTGGAATATTAAGAAAAGTTATTGGTTTGTAACTTTGTGATCCTGTAGTCTGGCTTTGGTGTTGACTTAATACTAGTCTAAGAGCAGGAGATAGTCATGCCCCATGTCTTAGTTTTAAAAGTCTGAAAACTGATGTTGATTATTCTTTAAAAATGTTTTGTTGTGTTTACTAATAGTCATCTACTGTTGGGCTTTTCCATTAGAAATTCTCTTTCTCTGTTTTGGTTATGTCAATATTTTAAAAAGGTTTTCCTTTATGTATGTCTGAGTCCGTACTTGTGTGAGCAGGTGCCTGCAGAGGCTAGATGTAATAGAATATTATTTTAAGGCGTGTTACTTTTGTTTATGTTGCATCTGTTTAACTCTGTGTTGCTGTGCCTGTCTAAAACACCTGATGGTCTAATAAAACCAACCTGAATGGCCAATGATGAGGCAAGAAAGAATAAATAGGAGACATCTGGGAGGAAAAAAAAAAGAGCAAGAGGGATCATGGAAGAGGATGGCAGGGGCCAGCCACCCAGCTATCCAGCCAGCCACGAAGTAAGAGGGAAAGTAAGATTAACAGATGTTAAGAAAGGTAAGAAGCTCAGAGGCAAAAGGTAGATGGGATAATTAAGAAACAAGCCAAGCCAAGGCTGGGCATTTATATTTAAGAATAAGCCCCTTGTGTGATTTATTTGTGAGCTGAGTGGCAGGCCCACCAAAAGAGCAAAAACAACCAACAACAGCTAGAAAAGGGCACAGACCCCCTGGAGCTCAAGTTACAGCTATGAGCTACCATGGCATGGGTGCTGGGAGCCGAACCTGGGATCTCTGCAAGAGCAGTTATATGTGCTCTTAACCACCCACCCATTTCTCTAGATTCCACCTCCAACTTTTTATTTCTTCTTAGACACTTCCTTAGTTGGTATTTCTAGGAATTTGTGTTTTCTAAATTTATTGGAATAGAGCTGTTCCTAGTTAGCTATTTTAATTTTTACTTGTGTCTTTTTTGCTGTGACTTTTCCTCTCAACTGCTCAGAACATGTTTTTTTGCTTTCAAAGAACTAGATTTTTATGACTTTTAAAAATTAGATTCACCTCAGTTTAAGTATACATAGTTTGCCTAAATGTCCGTATGCGCATGTATGCTTGGTGCCCATGGAGGTCAGAAGGCAGCTTGCTCCAGATCCCCCAGAACTGGAGCAAGTGCATGGCTGTGAACCACCACGTTGGTGCTAGGACTGGAATCCGAGTTCGCTTAGCTGCTGAGCCAGCTCCCCAGCCCCTTTACGTCATTTTTAATTCATTAATATTTGTTCTATACTTCCCCCTTCTTTCCTGCTTTAGAATGTTTCCAAATCCCAAGTCACTTTTTAAAATTCAATTTGTATTTGCTGTATTATGTGTGTGTTACATGACAATTTGCAAAAAATGTTTCTCTCCTTTCAAGTGAATCCTGGAGATTGGACTCAGATCCTTAAGTTTTGTGGCAAGTGCCTTTCTACACTGAACCATCTCATTACATAATGCCACACTCAATGTTCTTACCAAAACTTATTTATTTCTGGGCTTAAAGCCTAAGAATTTGATCATATTAAGCACATGATCTACCACTGAACTACACCCTCAAGATTTTTCTTTTTTTTAAATTTTGTTTGCTATGTGCTTTTACTAAATACAGTAGTTTCCAGGCTTACACTATTAAAAAATAATTTTTACTTATGCTAAAATTGTTTTACTGAGCAACCACTGGATTTTCATATGCTGTCACTCAAAAACTGTTTCTTAATTATTTTTTAATTCATACTTCACCATTTATGCAATGAGGAGTCTTTAAGTAGGGTAGTGTGTTTATCCTGCTATCAGCAGATTCAATATGCAGCATCCAGAATACATGGGCAAGTCTTTAATAGTTCCTAAAACACATTCCATGAATAAAGTGAGGATTCAATGCCAAGGGCATGTGGTACAGCAGTAAATGTTACCCACCCTTCTGTAAAGACAGCACTTATCAGGTCCTGGAAGAGTTGGCTAAATTTCTATTTCTAATTCAGTTATTTAAAAACACAAATGTGAGTGGTATAAAGATAGAAGAATTACATTATGATAAAACCAATCACAAAAATAGAGAATCCAGACCCTTTTCAGGTAATTTAAAATATCTGTTTCTCTCAAGTTACACATGATGGCAACAAATTAGTTATGATGTTCTTCCATGTGGTGAAGTAGTGTAAACGCTGGGATACGAGTATCAGATGATCAATGGGCCAAAATCAAGAGAATTAGAAACACACTTAACTCTGAAGTAGACAGACAGACAGTTTACAGGCACAGCACAGTCTAGTCATCATCAGAATCTGAATCATATTTCTTTCCTCGGATAGTTTTCTTTTCCAGCTTTGTGAAGTTTGTTCCAAATTTCTTTTGGCTCTGAAATGGTGGCTCCATTAAATTTCCACTAAAAATGAAACAAAGTTTAAGAGCATTTTATTTTTTATAATTTAACACACTTGGGATACTAGACTGTAAAGGCATTAATATTAACAGTTAATAATTTTACACCTTACCTAAATGCATTAGATCAGTGTTTGAGTTTCTGGTTTATCATGACCATTATCATAAGCATTTTTGGGGTGATGGAGCCCTTGCCCTCTGCACAGTGGGCACTGACATTCTGAAGTAGATAGGGAAAATTGTTTCGGCTACACTGACCCTGCTGAACCTGTGCTAATGATGACAAGCAACACTGCTGTGTTTGAGCTCTTGCTACGCCTCTTCCTGTGAAGCACCCACACATTTACATTTCTACACACATTAGCAGACTCACTGAATGCACTATTGTCAGTCTGAAACTGGCATAAAATATAAAAAAATTAAAACCTTTTCAATGATGCTAGAGAAATAAATGATATGGGAGTTTTGTGTATGTGTCTGTGGAGTATTCCTGGCATCCAGACATCAGTTTTGGAACATCATTTGATAGGCAGGCATAGTGTGTAATTTCAGTTCCCAGGAGGCTGGGGTAGGACTGTGAATTTGAGGACCATTTGGGCTAAACAGTGAAAGCTTGCCCTAAATAAACAGTAAATTAATCAATAAATGAAATGAAATGAAAAAAACTATCATATGTCACTTAAAGGAAGCACAACTTCTTAGAAACACAGCTAATGTTAGAAACAGAATACATTATAAACTTTCCTAAAGCATCTTGCTTGGGTCATGAATGGAGACTATAACCCACAGAATCAAATCATTCACAGCCCAGACAAATCAATTAATGGACAAGTAAATAAATGCAAGTGATAGAAAAAGTTCCTCATCGGTTAATGAGGTGCATGATGTAAAATCACCAAACTCTATATATAAAGCTCCTCATCAAATTACCACCTGGCACGACAGAGTAGTGTTCAATCTGGTGCTATACCACTCAGTAGAGACAAGCTGCCAGATGCTGCACCATGAATGCAGGCACTGATATCCTCCTAAGGCTGATGCTAAGATACACACATAAACCAAACTGCGAACACCTGAGAAATTAACTAGTTTATACTTTTAAAAACTGTCAGCCTTGAAAAATTAACGCAGAAATTGTTACAGAAACTAAATGTGACACACTTTTTATACATGGAGAACAAAAAAGGATGGTGGGACATTTGAGTAAGCTCATACTACATCTATAAGTCACATCACTGCTACTCTAGAAACCACACTGGCCGTATGCAAGAAAATTTCCTTATTCTTAGAAGAGAGGGGAAGCAGGGAAAGAAAAGAAGGTGGATTTTCTGCTTTGAAAGGAGCACTTGTCCTTGTCTGTCCTTTTCTTTCTCTTTTCTCTTTTTAAAGCAAGAATAGACACAAAACACAAGTGCTACTTGAGAGAGACAAAGAAATGCACACGCATACAAAAAAAATGGAAGCTGGATTTTAGATATAAGAACATTCTCCAGTTTTGTTAGCATAGAGACTGTTTGCATTTTCAGATTGTACACGTGACATATAAATGTCCGCAATAAAAGTCTATTGTTTTTACATAGTCTTAGGGCTAGAGGTATTGTTGTGGTTTGGTGGTGGAGCACACAGCACGTACATTTAAGGCCCTGGGTTTCACCTCAGTACTACAAACAGAGAATTGCAAAAGTGTAATGATTTCTGTAGCAGTGTGTTTTACATCATAATTTTATCATGAAGAATCACCTAAGCCTTACCTCCACAATTTATGACTGACTTGACGCTTTCCCCACACTGTCTACATCTTTAGCCAGCAAAATTTAATTTCATAAAATAAGTGTTAATGCACAAATAAATAAACAAACACATAAGCAAACAAATAAACAGATCTCAAAAACTACCAACTAGGCATGGTTTCAAATAAGTCTATTTTTTGGCTTGTTTATGCTAAAGGTTACCTGTAATTGATAACATCAGAACAACCAAGTCTCCATTCTAATATTTCTGTAGTGAAGTCATCTGTATTTCCTAGGTCAGTGAATCCCACAACATAATCTTGTGTCTTGCCGTCTCTCACAAGTGCTAGTGTGGGGATGACTTTGATTCGCAGTCTCTCACAGAGGAAAGGCGCCTTTTCCACATTCAGCTTCAAAAACTTGGTTTCAAGATGTTTTTTGGCCAGTACCGCCAAATGTCTGTCTAGTATTTTACACCTGCAAGTTAACAGCAGAAAGGAGAAAGCTAAAGGAAGCATCACTGTGTATATCATTTTATAGTTTTTCTACTTGAGTTTCAATTTTATGAGTTGCTATATTTAGGATAAAAGCAACAACAGAAAAATAAGGTCTTGGTTCCCTTATGCATGACTATTCCCTGGTGTCTTCATAAGGCTAAGGGGATAGACCTGAAGCCGACAGGACTCACAAGGGGCAAAAATTCAGCTGATGTTGCATTTGGAATTTAGGATTAGGGCTGGAGAGATGGCTCAGAGATCAAGAGCACTGACTGTTCTTCCTAGAGGTCCTGAGTTCAATTCCCAGCAACCACATAGTGGCTCACAACCATCTATGATGACTGGTACCCTCTTCTGTATACTGTATGCATAATAAATAAATCTTTTTTAAAAAATGCTCTTGTTAAAAAATTATAAATTTAAAATTAAAAACTGGAGTTACAGGCTGGAGAGATGGCTCAGCGTTTAAGAGCACTGACTGTTCTTCAAGAGGACCTGAGTTCAATTCCCAACATCCACATGGCACCTAACAACTGTCTCTAATTCCAAGATCTGATATCCTTATACATGCAGGCTAAAGGCCAATTCACATAAAATAAAAATAAATATTTAAAAAAAAAACTGGAGTTACCAGAGCTGGGCAGTGGTGGTTCATAGGGCTACACAGAGAAACCCTTTCCAAACACCAAGACAGCACACACAGACTCAAACAACACTCTCTCTCCATCCTCCAATCACCAAGAACTCCCTGAACCATGTAACTGTCAGGGAAACTCATCTATTAAAGGTTATTAACACTCTTTAAATATGGCTAGTGTGACCCTTAAGAAATGAGCAATATCAGTGTGACTCCACCTCCTTCAACTCCCCAGTGTTAGAGACTGAACCCAATAAACAGCACTTTCAGCTCTCTAGTGATTTTTATTTAGCCATTTACTGAAGAGGAAGTCACATTTTCTTTGAATTAAAATCTATTCTGAACAAACCAAGCGCCTAGTGTTTTTGAAACAGATTGCCAATCTTTTAGGGTCAGCAGACTTGAAGCACAGGTGTTCATTATAGTCAACTTTCACTTACCTCACTCCAGAGACCAGGCTGGCCTTGAACTCTGATCTACCTGCTGAGTACTGAGGTTAAGAGCATGCACCACTACAACCAGCTAATAGTTGATTACTTTTCAAACATACAGGCAAGTCAAACTTCTCTGAGGTGGAGCTGGGAAGGTTTACAGGTGATTTTCGAGTACTTGGTGTTGCTCCAGAACTAATATGGGCTCAGAAAGTTTCCCGTAACCCTGATGCCAAATCTTCTTGGCTAGGTCTTTTCTGCCAGGTAGTTCAAAAATAAGATTTCAAAGGTAAGACAGGGTGGTGGTGTCCTACAGTTGTTATAAGATCTTAATATGTAGCCCAGGCTGGCCTCAAAATAGTGATTCTCCCTGCCTCAGTGTCAAAAGCAATGCAATTACAAGTGCAGACCATTACTCCTGGGATCAACCCATGTGTGGAATATTAAGATGTGTTACATTCATTTATGCTATGGAACATTTGTTTAATGATGAAAAGATGTGCTGCATTCTTTTAAAAAAAATTAATATGTATAAAGTGTTCTGCCTGCATGTATGCCTAAAGTCCTTGCCAGTCAGAGCTATATACTATATAGCAAGACCATGTCTCAAAAAAAAAAATAATTTAAAATTGTGACATGCATGAATGAAGGCCTGGCTTCACTAGCTAAGACAGTAAAACAAAACAAAACAAAACAAAACAAAACAAAACCCATCACCAAAAACTAAACAAATTAAAAACTCCACAAAAACATCTACAAAAAAACATTAAAAAATCCAGAATCAGGGCTGGAGAGATGGCTCAGCAGTGAAGAACACTGCCTGCTCTTGTAAAAGACTCAGGTTCTGTTGCCAGGTTCTGTTGTCTTCTGGGACTCAGGGAAGGGAGAACCTAATGCTAATTCTTCTCAGTATTTGCTCTCATTATCTTAGAGGGAATCTAAGGCACTCAATCTGAAAGGTGCTAATAATGAAGGGGCTGGGGTCTGAGGCTAAGATAAGGCCAGGGAGACCACAGCAAAGAAAGAAGGCAGGGCTGAAGTGTCCTAAGGAAAATTACTTCTTACCAAGCCTAGCAGTTCCAACTATGGTTCCGAAGAAAGGCTTGGTCAAGTCTCTCACTATCCCCTTATCAAGAGGACAGAGTAAATGGATAAACACCAGTGATAAAAGCTGTTATCCTCCAATTCCCAGCAAACACAGCACAGTGAGAAGCAATCAGATTACTGTTTTGGTAAGGATTCTAAGCATTCAATTTAAGATGTCTTTAGGGTTACACAGTGGAAACACAGGTGAGGAACAATAAACCTTTCTCATAGGCATACTGACTTTCAAGGATGGAAGGAAAATTACCTGAATGTGGTGTCTCTGTAGAAATGGCAAACCACTTTTTCACTCTCCTTGACTTCTTGAAAAAAGTCTCTCTCGCTGACAATTTCTCTGTACTCCCCATGTCCTTTAGAAAGCCATTCCTAATTTCAAGAGAAGCATAGGACCCAGCTGAGATGTCTTTTGGTGATACTTGGTATCCTAAGTGTCCTAATCACTATATTATTTTGTAAAGAAATCAATTCTATTCCATAGCAAAAGGCATTCCTTTCAGCAATTAGCTTTCCTGTGATTCTAGGGGCAATCAATGCAAAACTGTTCTGTGGGCATTATGACTGTTCTCCACAGCAAGAGGTGAATTAAGATAACTTCCTGTCTTAGGAATTCACTTGCTGCATTAGAAATTTCACAGTAAGAAATTGGGTTTGAGAAACATAAAACAAAATACTCATTTAACTTTTATATACATGTTCTTTAAACTACTAAAATCATGATCATTTGATCTAAATTATTACAAAAGGGTTTTTTCTATTTTTTTTTAAAGTTTTTTTTTTTGTCTTGTTTTGTTGTTTATTTTTGTGGTGCTAGGGACTGAACCCAGAACCAAGAGCAAGCTAGGCAAGATCTCTACCACTGGGGCAGACACGGTTCTACACTTTAAAAAAAAATAATGTTCGTACAGGAAACTAAGAAATTCTGAGAATGGGAAAAATAGTCTTCTCCAGGAAAAAGCACAACAGCTGGTTATCTGATACCAATGTCAAGCCTTGAAAATGTACATATGCAAAACATCATACAGAGTGAGCAGGCTATATTTAAGAAACATATGCATATAGATGCTGTGGATTATGCTCATTGTTAATACAAAATTGATTGGCCACTGCAGGGCAAGAAGAGATTGGGTGAGACAGCCAGACACAGCGAGAATGCTGGAATAAAGAGGGGCGGAGCCAGGGCCTTCCCGAAAAGTCAGCCAGCCTCAGAGCAAACAGGACATGTTAAAACAATAACAACTCAACTATGTTCACTGCAGCATTATTTGTAATAGCAAGAACCTGGAAAAAACCTAGATGTCCTGCAGCTGAGGAATGGATTAACAAACTGTGGTACATCTACACAATGGAATACTACTCAACAGTAAAAAAAAATGATATCCTAAAATTTGCAGGCCAATAGATGGATTTGGAGAATATCCTCCTGAGGGAGGCATCATAAACCCAGAAAGGGGATGTACTTACTCAGTTAAAAATAACAACAACAACAACAAAAAAAAATGCCATTGTATACAAGAGCTCAAGGCTGCTAGAACATACCTAAATGACACAGTGTCTCACTTCTGCATTGATGGCCTCTGGCAGGGGTGTGGGTGAGGAAAGTCTTGTTTTCTTTAAGGGTCTGGCTCTGGCCACAGGGAGTTTAATTATGCTCCAGTAAGTAAATAAGCAGCATGAATGGGCATTTTTTGTAAATGGGGAGATCTTAAGAGTGGGTGTGAATCTGAGAGAACAGATAACTGAGTTTGATGGAGTGAATAATGTAAAATCATCAAATAAACAAATAAATACATATATACACACATAAACACAACAACAACAAAAATACTAGGTAATGAGCCACATCATGAGAAAATATAAATGAAAGTAAGGGTTAATTTAAGTATAAGAGTTACATTGTAACTGTGCCTTTCAGCCAGTTGGTTTAAAAAAAACAATGAAGGCAAAAGTTTCAACACCCTTCCCACCACTTACTGAACTAGAATTTTAATGACCTTTCTGAGCCTTCATTTTCTCTTTTGTAAGTGGGTATGACACTCAAAGAGTTTTTAATGAAAATGACAAGACAGAACTGGGTGCATGCCTTCAATCCCAACACTTCTGTTAGCACAGTGCCTGCCACCTTTCCCAATGACAATTTAATAAAAATGCACACATGCTTAAATACTTGGAAACACCTTCTCACAAAGAACTACCGTATGTCTTCAATTTTGGTATGTGGACCCTAAGCTTGGTCTGAGAGAAGCAGCTCCTCAATTAAATGCTACATCTTGCCTAAGTCTTCCCTCACGATTTATTCCTGGGAAAATATTTAACAGTGACAGAGAGTTGAATTCAGAAAGTCCTAAACGTGAAGGGGGAAGGTCACATGCCAGCACAGGTGCAGTCAGGAGCCTAGTGCTAAGGTGAAGTTAGAGAGTAGTCGGGGAGTTACTTGTTTCTGCTGCTGGGCCTTCCTGAGTGCAGCCAGTCTCTTTTCTTTGAGGAGTTCCAGTTCATCTTCACCGATTTGATCCAGTTTCTGGATTTCAGAGTCCAAGTGATTTTCCACTAGCTTAGCAGCCTGGAGGAACTGGTTCTCTAGGACTTCTGAGAACATGTCGATGGATCCATTACCTTCCATTTTTTCTAAACAGTCTTGGTGCTGGGAGGGTCACAAAAAAAAAAAAACAAAAAAAAAAAACCAAGCATTAAGTTTACACTTTCGGGGTTTTGTTGTTGTTTTTTAAAGACAGGGTCTTTGTAACAGGGCTCGAGACCTTAACACAGCAGATATGTTAGAGATACCATTCTGATCTTAGAACCTAGCATGGAGCCCCCAACACCTGCTAAAATGGGAACAAAGCCCTAATCCATCAAAGACATGGTCCATTTTCCAGGATCCAGGAAATTTCCTAATTGCACTAACTTGCTTTATAGCCTCTGTAAACGACATTGTTTTTTTCATGGACATTGCCATAAGAAGTTTCATTTCTACACTTCCTCAGAAATATCCTAACAAAAACAGCTTTACTGGAGATAGATAGGTTTCTTCTCATACAAGTCCAGGTTCACTTTAAGGCGACAAGAGGGGAGCTATGTTAAGCGGTGGTAGTCACAGTCTTTAGACGCGAGTGATGGGGTAAGTTAACAGCTTAGTGGTCCCCATAACTTTCTATTTATTGAACCAGCTCAAATATAATTCTTACCGATGAGTTGGAGGGCTTACAACTAACTACTTAACTCCCCTACAAACTCCTACCCGAAACCCTAACCCCATGAACCTGTCAGTAGATTCTTTGGCACTCTCTGAGCTCCAGGGACAGGTGGAGGAGTTCTGGGGTACAGGATTTTGCACTATCTGGGCACATGCGCCACAGCCTCAGTACCCGCAAAGACAACGCTGTCCCAGCCGCGCCCTCCCCCCCCCCGACCCCACCCGACCCAGCCGGATGTGCAGCCGGGATACGTCCTTCAGCACTGGAAAGCGGTGACAGCATCTGTCACAGCATTTTTGGCTGTACCTGGACTATTAATGATGTCTGTGAAGAGAGAAAGCTGCAGACCAAGAATACCGATCAGGTTCACGAAGGTTTCAGCCTCGAAGCAGTTGTTAAGGGCGGCGAAGGTTCGGTCAATTCTTTCTTTTCATTGGCTAAAGTCCTCTCGCGAGATAATGTGACACCCGTGGCTGGGGCGGCTCCGAGTGACGAAAGCCTCGGTGCGTGCTTCTCTCCTCCGCCACCTGGAAGAACAAGATTCCGGTCCTATGCTTGTGGGCTAATGACCGGAGGTATGGGCGCTAAGGACGCTGGGAATTGTAGTTTTTCTTGTGTACACGCTGCAAGTCAGCTCTTGCAATGCTATATTGAAAAGAGCCCGATCTTGTTCCTGAGCGACTGTGGGGGCTTCATTGCCTTTAAGTTTAATAGTTTCTAAAGTTAAAATGTAGCTTACACTAATAACATCGCCCCAAACCAGATGGAGAACATTTTCACCACTCCAGACTCTTCCCTTTTGACTTCCTTAAACACGTTAAGTGTTAGAGCTTGCTCATGTTTAGATTCATATTGGTCGCTGTATCTTTGTGCCTTTTCCCTTCAATAAATGTACACAGTGTTACTAAGTGTTATACATGAGTGTATACATTTTCTGGGTGTATGTTCTTCGGAAGGCTCATCATTGGCTCCTTGTGATCCCATACTTCAAGCCGTTGAGAAGATGTAGGCTTGAGGGAATTTTCAGTACCTCTCTTGAGTCGAATGCCAGCCCCGGGGAGGGTGCTGACGTCAGAAATGAACCGCCTCATTGTCATCCTTCTGGGTTCTAGAATCCGGGAGCCGCTGGGGGTCGGTGCGCGGCAGTCACTTGCGGCTAGGGGGCGCTCGGGTTCCCACCTGGCCGGCGGGTCAACTGAAGACGCTCTATCCGAAGCGCCGCTGTCGATGAGCCACGCCCTGCGTCCCCACGCCGAGGCGGCGGGGCGATGCGCTTGCGTACTGAAGGCTCACACCATATGTGCCCTGTCCCAGTGCGCGGGTCTGCGGAGAGCCGGGTGCGAGAGGCGGCGGCGCGAGGTGGACAGAGTCGAGCGGGCATTGGAGTCAGCTGGGAGCCAGTGGGTGTGTGAGACACCGAAGCGAGAGGCCGGGTCTACGAACGCCGCTGACAAGCCATGGGGAAGAAACAGAAAAACAAGAGCGAAGACAGGTAAGCAGCTGGGCTTGGGCCGGGGGTCCGCCAGGAGTCTCGCGGGGTCCGGGGCCCTGAGTAGGTGGGCCTCGGCGGAGCGTGTCCCCAGGCGGCTAGGGCTCGGGCCATCGCCCGCGTCTCCGGAGCTGTGGGGCTCGGCAGTCGTTTGGGCGTCCCGGAGGTGTAGGGCCGGGTTCAGGCGCTGCTAACCCAGGCCTACGGCCCAGGTGGATAGGAGCTCGGCCCTAGGAAGTCGGGTAGTGCGGGGTGGGAGCTGCTCTTTCGCCATCTCTGACCCTGTGAACGCCTTCCGGAGCTGCTCACAAACTTCGGAGGTGCGGAGAGGTATCCCAGGCTCCCTCCTCTTGTATGCCAACTTGGAAACACTTCTGAGTTATTTAAAGGGCCGGCTGCACGGACTCCATGCCTTCCGTCTTTCTATCTTCCGGCCTGTCTTTTCACTTGTTCTTGGCTCCCTAGCACTTCCCTTAAGAAAAGAGGAGGGGCCGGGCGGTGGTGGCGTAGGCTTTTAATCCCAGCACTCAGGAGAGTGAGGCAGGAGGATCTCTGTGAGTTCGAGGCCAGCCTAGTCTACAGAGTGAGTTCCAGGACTACTAGAACTGGTTCACAGAGAGACTCTGTCTTGAAAAGACAAAGAGAAAAGAAGAGGGAAAGAAACCAATCAGGGTTGCTTCTTTCTATCCTCCTAAAAATAAAAAGCCTTTCCAAGGGAGAGAGAGTGTTTATGAGTTTCTTAGGCGGAGATTTGGGGAGTAAGTCTGTGTGTCACATTTGATTAAGTTCTGTCACACTTTACTTCCTAGGAGTCAGCGAACATCTGTTTGTTCCTTTTCATCTTTACGCAGTAGCAGTTCAACTTAGTTTAAAACACTAGAGGTTTTAAACACTGAAAAATTAAACCAAGTCTCTGGCAGTAAGTCGTGGCTTACACAGACGTGGCTTTGAAGTTAAAATTATTAACTGTGAGAGTGCTAAGTTTATCCCACAGTAGGCTGGCTAGCTGACTGGTAGAATTAAAAGATGAGCCTTGTATTTTGGTTTTAGGTCTGTCGGGAAAAGGTAAACACTGGTTTGGAGAATAGGATTTGTGTTTCTTGTGGTAAAGTTGGAGTTTGTGAAGAACAGGTTTTATTAAGATTTAAGAGCAGAGCAGGCCTGGAGAGATGGCTCAGAGGTTAAGAGCACTCACTGTTCTTCCAGAGGACCTGAGTTCGATTCCCAGCAACCACATGGTGGCTCACAGCCGTCTATGATGTACCCTCTTCTGTATACTGTATACATAATAAAGAAATCAATCTTAAAAAAAAAGATTGACAGAGCAGAGAATTTGGGCAGATGCTTCTCAAAGAGTTGCCTGAAAGTCACTGTTAATCAGATCAATGGACTAGAAAAAATAAGCAGAATTCTGGGTGGTGTAGTGAAATACAAATTTCTGAATCCTTGATAGGACTTTTGGATACGTTACTTTTTTTTCCCCCTGAGAAAAATTTTGAGTTTTGTGTATTAGCCTCACATATCTTTTACCTGTCTGCAAAGGTATCATCTGGTGGCCAGTTCTGTATTATCTACTTGTTGAATACTCTGAACCAAATCTAAGAGGCCTTTCCTCTGTAAACCCATCAGGTGTATCTGAAAGATAAACACTTGGGCTGGGGCACCACAGAAATTTAACCGAATACAACCACAGTCCTGTTAGCACTAAGAAGAGCACAGTGAAGCCTGGTAGTGGTGACACATACCTTTAATCCCAGTATTCCAGACTGATCTTTGAGTTGGAGACCAGCCTGGTCCACAAAGGGAGTTCCAGGACAGCCAGAGTTACCCAGAGAAACAAAGAACAACAGAGAGAGAAAGGGAGGGAGAAGTGGGGAGGGGTGGAGAAGCATAGAGTTGTGGCAGACAGCCCAAGTCAGTTCCCAGCACCAATGACAGGTAACTTATACTCACTGCCTTTAACTCCAGTTTCTGAAGATCAGATCCTCTTCTGACCTCCTGGGGCATTGCACTTCACTCCTGCATACACCCCCTTCCCCCCACCCCACCCACCTACATAAAACTAAAAGTAAAGTAGAAAATGTGAACTGTTGAAGGAATTTGTTCCAGAAAGATCTGTGATTGTTGAGTATTATTGGTACAAGCTTTCCCCTAAAAGAAGTTGAACATCTTTAGTTAGAAAAAGTCTGAAATACCACGTGCCTCAAAAATCCCAAAAGTTTTCAGTACCAGCATACCACAAGTAGAAAGTTCCACACTATCAGGCCATAAACAGTGCATTAGATCTGCTCAAGTTGGAGTTAGTACTTGTGATCTGCCTGACATTGGTGTTAGGAATTGTCTCTGGTCCTCTGCAGGAGCAGCAAGCTCTCTTAAACTCGTCACTCCCTCTCCAGACTCTCTAGTGACTTGGCAAATGACTTAATTTGCCACCACAATAGTATCTGTTAAGAGATTACAGTAAAAGTGTCTGGCATGGTGACACACACCTTTAATCCTAGCACTCCAGAGGCAGAGTCAGGCTGATCTCTGTGATAACAGATTCAGTCCAGTTAGAACTACACAGGGAGACCCTGTCTAAAGAAAACAAGAATAGTAAATAAAAATAATAAAGATTCCAGTAAAAAAAAAAAAAAAAAAACCTAGATTTTATTAAGCAGTATCTATTGAAATTATCACTTAGACTATTTCCCTTAGTAGTTGCCACAGTATAATTTTAATAATTAACACACTAAATGCAGAACCTGTGGTGTAACCAGTTGGTGGATCTGGGAGGAAGGGGTAAGTGGCTATAATAACTTTACCATCTATTACCCTCCTTTTGTTGTACTTAGGGCTTGAGTCTAGGACCTTACTGTGCTAGATAAGTGCTCTACCACCGACCTATTCGTGGCTCTATTTTCTTGATATTGTCCCTTGTAACACTGAAGTTTCATGTGTTTTTGTCTTTTTATGAATGTGGTAGGTTATATTTTTTGATATGCTAAATCAGTCTTGCAATTATGAGATAGACTGATCTTACTTAGTCGTGGTTGATAAAATTTAGTTGATACAAGATTACAGATTGTCTTAGTTATTTTTCTTTTGCCATGAAGAGACACCATGATCAAGGCAACTTGCAAAAAGAAGCATTTATTGGGGGCTTGCTTAGTTTCAGAGGACGAGTCCATGACCATCATGGGGAGCATGGTAGTAAGCAGGTATCTTGCTGGAGTAGTAGCTGAGAACTTACATGTTAAGACAACCATAGACAGAGACAGACAGGGCCTGGTATGAAATCTCAAAGTCCTCTCCTTGTGACACAACTCTTCCTTCCCAAAATATTTCCACCAACCAGGGACCAAGTCGTGGTGGCCATTCTCATTCAAAACACCATACTGATAAACACATCTTGTACTTTTAATCTTTATATAGTTGGTTGAAGTCTACCGTTTGGTAAATAAAGTTGAATTTTGATGTTGTTATTATTTTAGACAAGATCTTGCTATGTAGGTCTATCCAAGTACTAGCTATGTAGCTCAAGCTAATCCTCTGGCCTTAGCCTCTTGGTTGTTGGGATTATAGATCTGTATCACCACATCTAGCTGATAACTTTAGAGCTTAGAGTCACTTAATTGCTTGTGATTGATGGTGCAATGTTATGATTCTTTCTACATTTTGACCAGCAGTGTACTTACTCTACATGCAACTGTGGTCCTTTAAGATTGCAATGGAATAGAGAAGTTCTTTTATCTCAAGGGCCCTTAGTGTGGTACCAGTGCTTGTGTTTGTATCACTGGTATAAACTACAGTGCTGCCAAGTCATACAAGGGTAGAGCATGTATAGTTCTTTACATGTATAAATTTGCATGATAAATGCCTGCTACTGGTTTATGTACTTAAGAATTATAGGTTTTATTACTTTTAACATGTACTCATTCACCCTAGTCTAGACCACTTGCCTTTTATTAAGATTGGGTGTTACTTTCCTTCAAAGGCATTAGTTAGGACTGAACTTAGAAATACAGGAATATATAGATGAATTTTCTGTTGTTTGAGAACTTTAATTTGCTCTCATGTAAGAATAATAATGTTAAATGATCTCTTTTAGACTGTTAACAGCCAACAAAAGTTGTAAAATGAAATATTGGAACTCTATTACGTTCTCAAGCTCTAGAAATTAAGTCAGAAGGATTTTTTTTTATTTTCAGTACTGGAGATTGAACCCTAGGTCTTGCACTGGCTAGGCAAGTGTACCACCACTGAGCTACATCCCTAGTTCACAACTCACAGCTTTTCAAAAAAATAAAAATTTAGTGTTTTATAAAAAAAAAAAACATTTAAGCACATAGAAAAGTAGAGGGAACAGCATAATGCTCTCTCTCCCTGACAGGGTCTCATTCTTTAGCTTTGGCTGCACCTGGATTCACAGCAGTCTTAATGTGGAGTTACAAGGATGGGTCACCATACCTGACTGCTTTTTAAAATGCTTTCTTGTACAACACACTACACTCACCCTATCCAGTACAATGAACACAGGTTCTTCAAAATCTAACATTCATTCCACATTCAGACTTTCCAGTAAAGACTGAGAATAGCTTCTTGTATTTAGTTTGTTTGAATGTGTAAATGAGTTTATACTGAATTTCTTTCGTAACTTATAACTTTTAAAAGTTACACTGGAATTATAGGCATTTGACCAAAACTATTGCTATTTTTTTACTATGTGAATCTTTTCTCAGTTAAAAAGCACACCCTCAGATTAAACAAACAAAAACAACAACAACAAAAACAACTTTCTTATCTCAGCCTGTTAAAATGGAGGGAATAGTTAAAGAAGCTTCTCAGTGTCTGTCAGTTGTGCTCTGCACTGTTTAACACAATGCAAAGTGTGCTTCTTTGTACAAACCTATAAACTTATTTGTCAGAATGATGAAGAAACTATATTGGGTATGAAATACATAATCAGTCTTGTGGATATGTTTGGGTGAAATTCACATAGCGTAGAAATATCAGTATTAGGGCTGGAGAGATGGCTCATCGGTTAAGAGCACCGTCTGCTATTCCAGAGGACACGAGTTCGATTCCCAGCACCCACATGGCAGCTCACAACTGTCTGTAGTTCCAGTTCCAGGCAAACACCAAGGCAAATAAATAAATAAATAATAAATAAAGTTTTTTTTTTAAAAGAAATATCAGTATTAGATGTGTTGTCTGTAACATTTAATATACTCCCATGGTTGTATGTAATCATCTTCAGTGTAGATCCAAAACAGTTGCTGAAAAGAGATCCTCTGCCCAGTACACAGACATTCCTTCTTCTCCCCATTGCTTTTTATCCTTTATTATTTATTCTGGAGATTTTTATATTCATACAGTCATACCAATAGTATGGCCTTTTGTATCTCAGTTTTTCATTTAGTGTAGTATTTTGGATTTGGGGTTGTCCAGTTTGTAGATTGCATCAGTACTTCATTTAAGGCCAGATAATATTCCATTGCTCTGTGCATATATGGATTCCATCCATTGGTGGGCATTCTTTTGGTTAATGTACATAATGTTTATATGGACATTTGTTTATAGATGCTTGTCTGAATACCTGTTTTCAGGTTGAATATGTATCTAGACATTAAGTTGATAGGTTATAATACTAATTCTTTAAGTCTCCAATTGTTTCCTAAGTACCAGTAGCACCATCACCTATGTGTAAGAGCTCTACTTTCTTAATGTATTTGAAAACAACTTTGTACCCTCCCTTTTTACCTCCCTCCCTCCTCCTTCCTCTCTTTCTTAAATAGCTAGTTTAGTGGCTGTATGTAGGGGTGGCAGTGGTGTTTGGTTGATTAATTTTGGTTTTTATTTTCATCAGGGTATATAGCTCAGAATGCCTTGGGACTCCTGGTCATCTTGCCCCAGCTTCCACTGTTGATTTGATTGTCATTCTCTAGTTACTCCATGTTCTGTTAGATCTTTGGACACAAGTCTTTGGGGGTGCTTTGTCCGGTTCTCAATAGACTGTCCTTTTACTGTCCAATTGTAAGAATTCTTAATATAATTAGGATAATATAATCATATAAGCTTGGTTTCATTTATACTCTTGTGTATGTTTACTATTGTATGCAGTATTTTTATGCATGTAGATTTATATCTATTACCACAGTTAAGATAAAGAGAGCATCAATGCTGGGATTGGTCATATTCTCCCTGTGTTACACTATCTATCTCCTGTATATCCCACTTATGTCTGTTCATAACCCTGCTAACCAGAGATTTTTTATATTTCTAAAATTTTGTTCTTTAAAGAATGTTGTATAAATGGGGCAAAGGATGGATTTAATTTTTGGGTGTATGGAGAGGGTGTTTCTTTCAGCCCTTCCTGATTGCCTTGAGTGTCATGTAACTTGTTGCATGTATCGATAGCTTGTTTTATTTTATTGCTAATATTTTATATAATGTTAATGAGCCATGATTTAACCATTCACCTGCTAAAAGACATAAACAGTATTTGCATTTTTCATTGTTACAAAGTTACCACATAAATTTGTCTACAAGTTTCTTTGTAAACATAAGCTTTTATTACTTACATAAGCCTATATTTATTTGTCAAGTTGTTTTTGTGTTGTTTTAAACACACACACAGAGGATGGATTTTTTTTTTCAGAGTGGTCATGGTATTCTGCCAGCTGTGCCTGAACCATCCAGTTCTTTTTATTCTTGCTAGCATTGTTACCACTTTTGGGAGTTTGGCATTCTGAATGGGTTTAACTAATGACTAATGTAAAGTGCATTTAATTTGCTACCTGTGTATTCTCTAAAATAGAATGTCCTTTTATACCTTTTGCTTATTTTCTAATTGGACTATGCAAGTTTTGCCGTTGAGTTTTGAGGGTTTTTGAAACACATTTTAGACTTAACTGTTTTTCAGACTATGTGCTTTGCAGTCACCCCCTCCCCCAAACTCTAGGGCTTGTTTTCTTCATTCCACTTTTATGGTCTTTCCAACTGCAAAAGTTTTTAATTTTGATGAGTTGCATTTTTTTTCCTCTGTATTTTCCCCAGAGGATTTGTTTTTTAAATGCACAGCATGCTTACTCATATAGAGCCTGAGACTGCAGTTCTTTTTGTTTGAGGATGTTCATTTGTACCAGCTCATTTGTGGGGAAGTTAGCCTTTAAATGGCTTTGCACCTTGTACATATGTAGCTTACTATGGAGGTTATTTTTGTTTTTCTCTTACGTTTCAGTGATCTGTGTGCCAGGGTAGTTTTGGTTATTTTAGCTACATTGTGAGCCCTAAAATTTGGTAAAATGATGCCTTCCACCTTATTTTCTTTTACAAATAAGGAAAAAAAAAATTTCTTAGCTTTTTAAGTCCTTTGCCTTTACATATAAATTTTATAATTTCTCTACTAGCTGTGTCTTAAAAATCTTGCTGAGGTTTTTATTAACCCTGTATATAATTTTGTTAGAGTCTTCTATCAATGAATATGATTCCTCTATCTCTTTGCATTTCTTTCATCAGCATTTTATAGTTTTAACATACTAGTTATGTGCACATTTTGGTAAATTAAATATTTTTATTTGCTTTGGAGTAGATATAATAAATGACATGGATCTCCCATCTTCAGGTAAATTTTTAAAAGTTTGGGGAGTTGGAGAGATGGCTCAGGATTTAAGAGTGTATACTGCTCTTCCAGAGGATCTAAGTTCAATTCCCAGCACTCATTCTGAGCATCTTCTCAACACCTGTAACTCCAGCTCCAAAGGATTCGGTGCCCTCTCTTGTTCTTGTGACCACTTACACATATACCTGCGTGTGCGCACACATATACACATAGTTAAAAACAAAAATCTTAAATAACTTTAGAATTAAAGAAAAATTGATGATAATAATGCAGAATCTCTGTATATTCAACAGTGACTTTTCCGGATGTAGTATACTCTATTGCTGTTGATAAAACACCATGACCAAGGCAACTTACAAAAGAAAACATTTAACTAGACTTATGATATCAGAGGGTTAAGAGTTCAGATAATGTAGTAAACTCATGATAGCAGGAACAACCAAGAGCTCACAGGAGGCAGAGGGAACTAACTCAAAATGTAGCAAGGCCTGTGAACTCTCAAAGCCTGACCCCACTGACATACCTCCTCCAGTAAGGCCTAATCTTTCCCAAACAGCTCTACTAACTGGGGACCAAGTATCCAAAGATGTGAGCCTATGAGGGCTGAGACAGGAGAATCACAGGTCTGAGGCCAGCTTGAACTGTGCACAGGAAAGCCAAAGTTTTAAAAATAAAAATAAGGCTGAAGTTGTATTATGTTCAATCCCTGTTATATGTTGAAAGAATACTTTGGAAGTGTTCAGGTTAAGACTTAGCCATATTGTACTTGATGGATATAGTTGTTTTTGAGTTTACTGAAAAATCAGAAGCTAAATTATTTCCTATTTTTTTAAGGAAGACAATATAGTTAAGTTTGAGCTTGTCACTGGAGAGACGCTTCCTTATTGTGTGACCTTCGTGCTTATATTTAAGCTTCATTACACAAAATTATTAGTTGTACTAAGAGAGAATGTCTTAGTATGTGAAGCAGTTGGCTATTACAATGCTTGATATTTCATAAGCATTCAGAAACTATTAATCTTTTGTTATTAGCCAGAAGTCTTTTAGACTTGATACCATACAAAGGTAATTATGTGTACTGTTATTTATCATGGGGTTATTTATTGATGAATACTCTGAGATGATAGTGAAACAAAGAAAATCCCTGGTGTTCTTTTTATGGGACAAATACAGTTTATATGAGGGCTCGCAATATTTTGCAGGTGAAGTGCCAGCCTTCAACCTTCCTTTTCTCTTAGTTTTTAGAAACTATTGTAGTATGAAATATTGGCAGCGGTTCCTTTAGGACAATTATTTGTTGCCCTGGGCTGGCCTTGGATTCTTAGTATCTGATGTGATATGAATGTATTATTTGATTCTTCCCTACTCCTTTTTGTATATGTCTAGTTTTAAGTGTACTGATTCTGTCCCCTTTATGTTTATAAGACTTGAATCCTGCTTGCATTGGTACAAGTCAGGTGCCTATTATGTTCTTACTACAGTTACTTACAGGAGCTTGCTTACTGGGTCTCTTGCTTCCTAGTAGTTGGGACTGTGCCTGCTGTACCACCCTCTTTGCTATGTTAACATCTTTCTCAGGATTTGACTTTCTCATTTTAGAAGTTCAAACTGTTCAGAGTCAGAGTGTCCAATGGGACATACTTTGATTCTGTTCAAATATTCAAAAAGCATTAATTTCATTTATTTCTTGATTTACAGTTTTATATCCTCTCTAGTAAGTTTCTTGAAGTTAAATTCTGTATTGTCAGTATTTTGTTATATAGTCTTTTCACTATATAGGAAGGAGTTTATTTTTCTTCAAAAGTTCTCTTTACAAGATTAAACAATCAGGTTCCATAAATCTTTTTAAAAAATAGTACTTTATTTTATGTGTATAGGTATTTTACCTGTATGTATGTCTGTATGCTCCATGAATTCCTAATGTTGGAGGAGGTCAGAAGAGGGTATTGGATCTTTTGGAATTGGAATTATAAATGGGTGTTGGGAATTGAACCTTAGGTCCTCTGGAAGATCAGCCAGTGTGCTCTTAGTGCTAAGCCATCTCCCCAGCTCTCATCTATTAATGTTTTAATGTGTCATTAAAATGAATTTAACATACTGTGTTGTACATTTCAGAATGACTGACTTTGGTTTTCTGTAGGTTTTAATTTGACTGGGACTTTGGTTACTCCAGATAATGTAAGTGAGGACATTGTGGACTAGAGTTAGAAATGTGAAAAGATGAAAGTAGGTTTGATTCTGAACTTGACACATGTGTGTTTATTCGCATGCGTGCATCTGTGTGTGCTAAGTGTTTTCTTTAGTGAACCATACCTATGTGTGGTCATTTTATCCTTAGGGAATTCAAATCTCTGTACATTCCAGTTTTTCAACAAGTAAAATTAGATAATAAACTAGTTGGTTTCTCAAGTTCTTCTGAGCTTTTAATTTTTGCTGTTTTAAGTGAAAAATGTATAGGGGTCCAAATATTTAAGTGTTGTAACTGATAGCCAAAGAATAAGGCTTGTTTCATACTTTGGTTCTTTTGTATTTTATAAAAATAACTCCATTCAGGTGGGTTTGTGCACACACACGCACACACACATTTATTACCTATGGAAGTTACTATTTTTTTCCTTCACTGCCTAGGCTGTTTGCTCATTTGCTTTAGGGTTAGGGCTCTTCATTTACTCTTCTGGTTTTGGTTGACCTTTATGGAGGAGGATAGTTTGTAAGTGTGTAACAGTGCTGTTGTGAAAGAACGTGAGCATTTCTCTGTACTGCTAATATGTGAAAAGGGTGCAGAAATACCAAGGAAGTGTCTGTGTAAGGGAACTGGTGGATGACTTGCTTCAGGGTAGTAACATTTTGATCTTTGTTTTTATTTAAGTAGCAAGGATGATATTGATTTTGGCGCCTTGGCTGCAGAAATAGAAGGAGCTGGTGCTGCCAAGGAACAGGAGCCTCAGAAATCAAAGGGGAAGAAGAAAAAGGAGAAAAAGAAGCAAGACTTTGAGTATGTTTTAAAAGCATTCAGTTTTTCATATCTTGAGTATTGGAGCCATCTAATGATTTCAGTGCTTCAAATGTATTATTCCTTTTCTAGTGAGAATGATATTCAGAGAGAACTTGAAGAATTGTCTCTGGAAGCCCAGGGCATCAGAACTGACAAAGAAGCTGCTACAGGCAAGGTGAGAGATGTTACCATTCATGTCTTCCACTCTGTGTTTTCTTCCTAGTGTTTTGAGGGTTGCATGGGGAATCCTGTCATATACTAATAGTTTCTATAAAACAGGTCACAGGGAGGAACCAAGTTGTCTCAAAGAAGCAATATTCTTTAAAACTTTTGACAGAAATAGATTTTTGGGGAATCTAGAAGTATTTACTGTTATATTGCCTATTGATAAAATTGGTACATTTGGGGATAGTGATGACATGTCTCATCTCCCCCTTCAATTTTCTACATAACTTTTCATTATTGTTTCAGGGCAGATGAATTTTGAGATGTATGGTGAATGTGAGTTGTGTAACAGGCCTACACTAGTATTTGTTGTGTGGTTTGATTTTTTTTCCTTTTTATGTTTATTTATTTTATGTGTATGAATGTTTTGCCTATATGTATGTATATACACCATGTGTGTGTCTTGTGCCCACAGAGGTCAGAAAAGAGAGCATCAAATTCCTTGGAGCTGGAGTTACAGATGGTTGTGAGCTGACATGTGGGTATGGGAATCAAACCTGAGTCCTTTACAAGAGCAACAATTGTTCTTAACTGCCCAGCTGTCTCTCCAGCCTCATACTTTATAGAATTTTATTTTCAAAAAGACAAAAAAAAATATTATGCTCCATGAAATGTATTTACAACTGTATGGAGGGAAGCACTGGACTCTGAAGGTCCAGTTGTTTTTAAGTGATGCCATTCTGTTGATATTTCTAACAAGGGAAACTTTTTAGCCTACAGAAAATAATGAAGAAGAATCTGCCTCAAAACAAGATAAAAAGAAGAAAGGACAGAAGGGCAAAAAAACAAGTTTTGATGATGATAGTGAAGAATTGGAAGATAAAGATTCAAAATCAAAAAAGACTGCAAAACCTAAAGTGGAAATACACTCTGTGAGTGATGACGATGATGATTCTAATAAACTTTCTAAAAAAGCTAAAAAAGCTCAAAAATCAAATAAAAAATGGGATGGGTCAGAAGAGGATGAAGATAATAGTAAAAGAAGTAAAGAACGTTCTAGAGTAAACTCTTCTGGTGAAAGTGGTGGTGAGTCAGATGAAATTTTGCAGTCCAGAAAAGGACAGAAAAAAAATCAGAAAAACAAGCCGCCCCCTAACGTAGACAGTGGAAATGAAGATGACGACTCCTTCAGAATTAAGACAGTGGCCCAAAAGAAGGCAGAAAAAAAAGAACGCGAGAAGAAAAAGAGAGACGAAGAAAAGGCAAAATTGCGAAAGCTGAAAGAAAAAGAAGAGCTAGAAAAAGGTAAAAAGGACCAGAGTAAACAAAAAGACCCTCCGAAGAAATCGGAAGACGGAGGTTTGAAGTCCAAAGTGACTCCTGATACAGGAGCTGCCTCTGAGGAGAAAGGAGACATCCCCACAGCTGTGGAAGGTTGGTAACAACCACAGAAGCCTTTGGTGGCATGTGTGTGTGGGTACTCTCCTGTGCATGCAGATAGGGAAGGCCGATTGTCGGGCTCTATATTAAAAGAAAATTATCTTTCTAGTTGTGAGATTATAATACTACAGCCATTTCTTCCTTCTAAATCTTTCTTTGCTCTCTTTCAAATTCATGGATTTTTTTTTTTTTTAGTTAATTGCTGTAAGATTGTCTCTCTCTCAGAGGTGTTAGAATTATACTTGTAAAGTCTTAACAATGTGACTGCTTAAATATAAATTGACTAAGGAGAGCAACAAATAGACAAGCTCTGCCTCGATCAACCCTACACACGCAACTACAAGCAGCTAAGTAATGCTTCCATCTCAGTGACCATAGAGTTAATTTTTTTTAATACATCAATTTATTAGGAAAAAATAAGGATTAGTACAATTATAAAAACAATATAGTTTTTATTTATGGATGACATTTTCATGAGTAAGATCTTAAATCACAAACCCTAGTTCTCTAAAAATTATACAGTTAAATTTATTTGAATAAATCTGTAATTAATCTGACCTCTTTTTTTATTATTATTATTATTATTGTGAACAAAGAAGTCACACTTTCTAACCTTGTATATTCTTATTCAAAGTCCCTACCCCCTCCCACCACATCAGGTCATTCTTTCTTCTCCACAAATCCCCATCCCCTCCCTGGGCAGGCTGCAGACAGTCCCATGATCCCACTGCCCTAATATTGCTTAGGTCAGTCTCCACTCCTGGCAGATCCAGTTTTCTCCCCCCTCCCTCAAGAGTGAGTCGGGTATTCCTCTAGGGGGAGTGGGATCCAAGGAGTCAGTCCAGGGTGTTTCTGATCCCAAGCTGTAGAGTTAATGTTTTAACGAGGCTGGTTGGTCAGTGAGCCTCGGGGTCCCTGCCCCTCTCTTGCTTCCCTTGTATTGGATTTACAAGTGTGTGCTGCTGTGCCTGGCTTTTTATTTGGTTGCTGGGCATCTGAGCTGAATTTGTCATGTTTGCATGGCAAGCACTTTGCTCATTAAACCATTTCTCCAGGCTATTTATTTATATACTAAAAATTTAATAAAATTTTATTATGACTATTTTTGCTGTTAATGATGACTAAGTGGCCAAAGAAAAAATTTCCTCCCAAAACTCATATCAGATGATATCTCTAAATCTTTCCTTTCTATTAAAAACAAAAACAAAAACAAAAAACCCCAAAACCAATTTAACATATGAAATAGAGAAGTAGAAGGTAAGCTAAGAGATTTAAATTAGTTAAATCAGTTTCTGGGTTTGTTTTTTAAGCAAGCTTATCTCATCTGTTTGTTTTTATGTGTGGGTGTACGTGTGCCACATTGTATGTGTAGAGGTAAGAGAACAAGTCCTCCATTTGTTACGTCCCAGGATCAAGTTGTCAGGCTTGGTGGCCGTCACCTTTACCTGCTGAGCCTTGTTACTGCCTCTTTTATCTTTTCCAATAATTGAAATCTAAACATTCTAGCTGATTGCTTTCTTGTTATTGTTATTTCTTAGAATAATTTTATCTAAATATTAAGTGGTTTAGATTTTTAAAAATAATAAGTTTTTTCTTAAACTAGAAAGCTTTTAGTCAAAATAAAAAATTGACCTAAATTTTTAGCAACTGACATTTTTATTATCTGAATTTTGAGGAGAAACACAGGAATATTACCAATTTTAATTTAGTAGGTTTTTTTTTTTAAAAAAATTTTTTTTATATGAATTGGTGTTTTGCCTGCATGTATAACTGTATAAGGGTGTCAGATCTTGGAATTACAAACAGTTGTTAACTGCCATGTGGATGCTGGGAATCGAACTCAGGTCCTCTGGAAGAATAGTGAATGCTCTTAACTGCTGAGCCATCTCTCCAGCCCCTAATTTAGTGCTTTTGAAGTATAATTACATTTTTGTATTTTGTTCCAATATCCCCATCTTCTGGGTGCCATTTTCATCAATCCCTTCTAACAGAAGTGAAATTAGCACGAGCTAATTTGATTCAGACATGTGCTGTAATTACCAGATTCAGAGATACTTGAAATGTAGTGTCTGTGTTATCTTGTGTTCATCTGGATGTCTCACATCAACACTAGCATTGCAGATGCCTCAGTGGGCCAGCTGTGATGTTTGATGCATGCAGGTCTCAGGACACCATGATGCCTGTCACTCTGGAGCACTGGTGTCAGAAACCTTGTCTCAGCAGTTGTCTCTGAATCCTGTCTAGCATTTACTCATTGACAGAGAAAACAACTTAAGTGCTTTGCCTTTATTCTTTTTGGTAGATGACAATGAAGGAGACAAAAAGAAAAAAGATAAGAAGAAAAAGAAAACAGAAAAAGATGAAAAGGAGAAAGAGAAGAAGAAAGGCCCTAGCAAGTCCACTGTTAAAGCTATACAAGAAGCATTGGCTAAGCTTAAAGAGGAGGAGGAGAGGCAAAAGAGAGAAGAGGAAGAGCGGATTAAGCGGCTGGAAGAACTAGAAGCCAAACGAAAAGAAGAGGTATGTTTTTCATAAAACTGATAGTGAGTTTTTACTTGAAATCTTCTCTGTAAAATATTCTCTAGTGTACATCTAAAAAATTGAAAGTTGTATGGGCATTTCAGTTATACTAACTGCTCTGAAATCAGTAGTAAGATAGAAGAGGTACAAGAACATCTTACCTTTGTCTCCCATGTACAGACTAAATTGCATGTGTGTTAAAGTGCTGTTTAAGAATAATGTGCAACATATAAATATCTTTATTTGTAATCTCCCAACATAATATTGTGTATCCATCTCAAGAGCTTTGAAGTTTGTGTTGCTTGTTTTAAATTTTATGGTTCATTTGGCTAGTATAATTTTTTATGCCATGCACTCTTGCTTAGGAACGATTAGAACAAGAAAAAAGAGAAAGGAAAAAGCAAAAGGAAAAAGAAAGAAAAGAACGCTTAAAAAAAGAAGGGAAACTATTAACTAAGTCGCAGAGAGAAGCCAGAGCCAGAGCTGAAGTGACCCTTAGACATCTCCAGGCTCAGGGTAAGTACTGATGTAATCTTAGCAGCTTCTCTCATGCAGTGAGATTCCTGATGCAGGAGCTTTACTTCAGGGATGTGGAAAAACTGAGTAAAAATGTCAGGCAGTAGTACTGTTGTTTAGGAGAACAATTTCTGTGCAGTGACGGAAATTTGTGTGCAAGTGATAAATTTCCATGAAATTAGCCCTCCCTCTAAAAACAAAAATGAAAGTGAGACCTTTTAACCAGTTTCACTGATTATCAGCCGTTTCTGCTTTTGTCTTATACCCTTTCTGAGCACTTTTTTTTTTCTGAGGTTCTTCAAATGAGTCAGATATTTTATATTTTTCTCTCATATTGTTACATATGTAGCAAATAAGTATTTTACTTTGCATGATTAGAATATGTTATCACCAACAATAAATTTTTTCAAAAGTTCTTTTTGTAGATGCCTGTATGTACTCACGGAGGTCAGAGGTTGGCACTGTCTCAGTTGCTTTCCACCTTGTGTTTTTGAGATAGGGTCTTTGGCTGAACCTGGAGCACACCAGTTGGCTAGAGTGTGGGTGGCCAGTGAGCTCCAAGAGTCTGCCTGCCTATAGTGTCCCAGTGCTGGGGTCAGAGGTGTGCATTACTGTGCCTGGAGTTTTTGTTTGTTTGCTTTTTAGTGTAAGTGCTGGGGTCTGAATCCTTATGATTGCCCTGTAGGTATTTTACCAATTGAGCCATCTAATATGCCCCCAAAGTACTTTTATATTTCTGATTTTCTTTGTGTTATTATTTTTCTTCTATCTTTCAAATGTCTTAAAAATGGGTTAGTTTAAATCTGGATCCAGATGTGAACCACAGATTGCATTGGGTTGTAGGTTTGTCTCTCAGTAGTACCATCTACCTCTATTTTGATGTGTCATTTATTTATTGACAGTACTGAAGAGTTTACTAGAGTTTCTTACATTCTGAATTTGTCTAATTACACATACTCTTGGTGTTGGTAAAGTAGTGTGCTTTTGTATTTTGTAATATCTTAGCTCCCACAGCCTGGCTGCTACTTAGTGGTGCTGTGTACTTCTTCACTTCAGGTGGTACTGAGTTTGGTTTCTGGCTTATTTATTATTGAGGAGTTTTGTTTTGTCTTGTTTTACAATTATAGGGCTGCTTGTTGAACAAAACAAAACCCCTCAGTAATACTCTGATTTCCAGTCAGTGGTGATGTTTTATTCAGTATTCTTTAGGAATTACAGCATTGGTAATAAGGTCTATATTGAATTAGCCAATATCTCTAAATAATAACTTTTCCAGAAATAGCTTTTATATATGTATGTGCTTAGTTTTTTTTCTCTCTCTTAAGGTTTTGAAATATTTAATGTCTGACAGCCTTATTTTTGTTTCTGTGAATATATTAATCTATTGGACATAATTGATTTTTATTTCTTGAAGTCATAATGCCTTTGATACTCATTGAATCATCTTTTTGTATTCAGTGGAAGTCCTTGTGACTTTTTCATATGACCAAAATGTTAATTGACCTCTTCCTTCCAGGTTCACCTATGTTTTATGCTTTTTTTTTAATAGATGTAGAATCAGCTATTACCCAAAGAGCCTTGGTTCCTGTTCAGCTGATGATGTTTAAAGATGATAAGTTGGTCATATAATTGTGTTTTTAATAGTAAGATTTCTAAAATATTGTCTTTGCTCCATTGACAAGACTTTATTTCTGGATTTTCCCTAATTTCCTTCTTATATTTCATAAACTTTTACTCTATAGTCACATAAGGAACTTGGTTAGAATTATATCAGTAGCTCACTTATTGTGTACTTTGTAACTTATGCTGTGAAGATCTTTGACATGGCTAGGAAATCTTATTATCTGAGTCCTGTCATACATAGAAAATAGCAGTTTGCTCAGCATTCAGAGCTGAAATTTAAGTGTTTTGTTTGTTTGTTGTGTATATGTTAAATTCTTTATTATGTTTGTGCTTAGATTTCAGAAAATTAATTTTTATTTGGGGATATAGCTTTAAAACCAGTGGTGTAGAGGGTACATTTGTATATAGTTAGTATCCAGACATCCTATTAGAAAACCAAAGGCCTTTAGAAGATACTTGAATGGAGCAGGAAGAGAAGAATTTTTCAGGCTCAGAAATGCTATTATGTGGAGTAGCTGTCGATGTAATTAGATGAAACTTAAAGATTAGGTATCAGTTTTTAGAACCTGCTTGAAAGAGATGGTTTTTCCAGAGGCGCCTTTGACCCTGGTCTCTTTTCTCAGTCTTTAAAGTGCTGCCTAGTGCCCAACAACTTCTGGTTTCTCATTTTCTAGAAATGGAAAGTTTTAATTCATTAGCTTGATAGGAAAGGCTCTCCGAAGTCTAATCATGTGAATCATCTCAGTAAAAGATCCTCTAGTATTGTCTCACTGTGTCTTTGAAAGGCACCTCTTAAGTAGAGATAAGTTATCACATCCATTACCTTGCTTATTAAATCCAGAGTGTGTTCTTGAATATCTGCAGGGGCTTTCTGATAATTCATGTGAAAACCTATGGTTTTTCAGTCAGCTGCTAAGTTCATTGCAGGAAAGAGCTCTTGGAGAATTTGAGTGTGATATCTTGGTTTGCTAGCTCAAACCTGAATGCACAGAAGTATAGTTAGTAGTTTAAGATCCCTGTCTAGAATAGTCAGATTAAATCTGAGGTGTTACCCAGCCTGCAGTTTCCTTTTTCGGCTTAAACTTTTTACCTGGTGGATTTGGGCTGCTAGACAAGGAAGCTGTACTATCTCCTTTAGCCTCTTTCTCTGGCTTAATGCATTTATCTTACAGTTTTAACACTAATCTCTGCAATTCTAGCCTTTATCAGTAACTATAGGTATATACATATATTCATATTTAGTTTTATTTTTTAACTTTATTCAAAATGCATAACATATCCTGCTCCTGCCTGTATCATAAAGATTCTAGCCAGATTGAATGCCTGAAAGGAGTTCTGAGTGTTTTTTGGGTGTGTGTATAGAACTGTTCACTTGTAGGTTGTCTGTACCAGTAATTGTAAACCAAGAAGAGTATATTTCTTTCAGACTTAGTAATGTTACAAATTAGATTTGACTGTGGTTTACTCTACTGTCTCAGTTTAACAGTACTGCTTTACTTTATTTGGGAGAAAACATTAAAATAATAAAATTGATAACCATGAACCCAAACATAGATTAATGATTTGAAATTAGAAGTTTTTATTTTGGAGAAGTCATTTTATTCAATCTTATTTGCGTTGCTTTTTAGAATATACTACACAAATTATTAGTCATCCATATAAACTGACAAGAAAACAGAAGCCCAATTAGATAAATATCTCAGTGAAGATTGGAGGCATAATCAGGAAACAGACATCATTTTGAAACGTGATAAAAGGGAAATACATAAAGATAACAATGAGAATTCCTTGGCAATTCATACTGTTAGAAGATCCTGTGGAGGTTTTTTGGACATTTACCCAGTGTTTCTGGCAGTGTCAGTTTCTAAAAATTTTGGAGAACACTTTATCAGTACACATAAAGGACCCTTAAAGAGCTTCTTTAATCTCATCAGAATACCAAGGAAATGCTTACTATGAAATGTTCAGTTAAAAAAAAGAGAGAGTATATCCTTTTATACATGTATCAGACAAGTTAGCTTTGCATCTGCCCCTCTCCAGTTACTAATCTGACCAGGAGGCCACTGTCTTACTGCAGACGTGTGTTTTCACAGGTGTGAAACATTTCTGGCTTTTTGCATTCTTGGAATTTCTGGTCTTAACAGTATCAGGTTGCTTACAAGACTAACTAGTATGAATATTTCTCAGTAATTTTAGAACAGAAAACTCTAAAAGAATCTCGTCTTTTTAGCAGAAGAACCAGTAAAACAGTCTTCCAAGAGGCATGCTGTGTATGGGAGGTTAGGAGAGCTGAAAACAAGGACCTTCATTGGTGTTCATTAAATGGCATAGCTATGGCACACCAGGAACCATGAGTGCTTGGAACAGGCTAGTGTGAAGCTGAGCTGTTATATAGACTAATCCCAGAGATTTGAGGAGACAAACCACTGACCAAATCATCATGACCAAATTATTTAGAGCAAGTAGTTAATTAAAAGCAAGCTTGTTGAAATTTGTGTATGCTGCCTTCTCCTAAGGCAGGGTTCAAGAACTTACTCATAACCATCTGAAACAAAGACATGGTTGCAAAGTGGTCATAAGGTAGTCATAACAATGTGGTTATAACAGCAAATGATTATAACATCCCTTTAAAACAAAGGCTTGGTTGCCATTTCCTGGAATAGGCAGTACAGAACTGTAGTGGGAAATTAGAAACTATATATGTGAACGGAATGCGTCAGAAGGTTGGAGCAGAGCAGGGCGTGGTCAACTGGAAAGAGCTCCGAAGTAGACCGCCAAGGGAGAGGACCAAGACAAAAAGCCGACATTCTCTCACACAGGGCCGGGACCTCTCTCGAGGGTTCCAGACTGGTGGCAAGGTTTTCAGACTGATGACGCGGCTTCCAGACTGGTCGCGGTGCCGGGCTGGTGGCGCGGGTGTTCAGAGGTGCAGCGTGTGGGTGAGGAGCTTTCGTTAGAAACGCTCCAGCGCGATGCAACCTCACCCCTTCACCTTTTCTTAAACCTTCTTTATTTTATAAGCGATTCTCACAAAATAAACCTCATTTAAAACATATCTCACGACAAGTTCATAACACAATACAGAACCATTTGTAATAAGGTTACAGGTCAGGCATAGCCCAATCCTTGAGAAATGGATTTAATCATAAGTAGGAATGAACCTAATTTGTCTTTAGTATAAGATGGTTTTCAAGCCCAAGATGGAAGCAGGCTGGCTCATCAAAAGACCTTGACTTCTAAGTTTCTCAGGTACCATATAAAATATTGCTTCCATGTATACTATGAAGAGTTGGAGATGGATACTCTAATCTTTTGATGGTCAATAGAGTCAGTTAATTCATGAGCAATAAACATGTCTCTCTAGAAAATACAGTCCTGTGTGTATGGACACCTAACTTCAAAGCTTATGACAAATTCATGCCAAGTAGACTATGTTTTTAAATCATAAACAAATTTAAAGGGTTTTTTCTTAAAAAAAAACAAAACAAAACAAAAAAACAATAAAGACAAAAAACTAAGTCCATGCAATGTCTTATTTTACCAAAAGCAGAATTAAGCTAAATATTAGTAATAGAAATCTATTAGGAGTGTAGCCTACTGGCATAGACCTGTAACTTCATTAGTTGGGAGGCAGTGTCTGAGTTTTGGTCCAGTCTGGTCTACCATAGCAAGTCCTACTTAGGTCAGTCTGAATTAAATTGCAGTACCTTCTCTGGGAGGGGAGGGGGAAGGAAAAGAAAAAAACCCAAAAAACCCAGTATCCCTTTTCAAATAAATATACTGGGAAGAAATCTACAAGTCCTTACTCCATTCAAAGAGGAATGCTTACTGGAGATGAGGAACATTTTATAAAAGGTTGGGGGTGGGGTGGCAACTATATCCTTATGACTTAAGGGCTAGTTCTTGAAAATGATCAGTAAAATAGATAAACCATTAGCTTATAGACTAAGAAAAACATTTAAAACCAGTGTTAGTAAAATGGGAGGTATCTCTGTAAACAATTATATATTTGTATATTGAAAGATGTAGATGTAATAGAACTTTAAAAAGGTACAGACTACCCAGACTCATAAACAAAAAACTTACAGTTCTGTGGACTATTTTAAATTTTACTAAGTTAATTTTCAACAAAGAAACTCCCAGAGACTTTAAGAAAATGATTAAGGAGTATATTGGACCAGTTATAAATACTGTATTTCAGAAATAGCTTAAGTTTTTTGAGAACATTTTACATATTAAGACAAAGGCATTTCAAGAGAGGATATGCAGACTATATAGCTCCAGGCTTGTCTGAAACTCCCATCAATCTTTAGACTCGGTGTCTTGAGTATTGGGATTATTGGTATGAGTTACAATACCTGACCATTTACAAACTTACATGAAAAAGCTTTCAATGAAAGTTTAGCAAAGTAATACTTTTTAACTATAGATAGATATGTAAATATAGATATTTACTTAATATATATATATATTGGCATTTATATATGTTTATACATAACGATAATTTTCCATTATAAATTGGGTATTATCCTGAGAATGCAAGGCTGACTCATATTTGAAAATTAGTCACTCTGTTTTCTCATGATTAGCAATCTTAAAATAAAATAAAAGTTACATGGTACAAATAAGCAATCTAAATAATAAAAATTACATGATACATATCAGTGAATTCAGAAAAAAAATTTGACAGAATAGTTGTTCAATACAGTATTTACAAACAGTGTAATGAACTAGCTAGCATCATGATGTAAGACATCAATCAGTTTTAGACCTGGCAATGGTAGCACACACCTTTAATCCCAGCACTCTGGAGGCAGAGGTAGGTAGATCTCTGTGAATTCCAGGCCAGACAGGTCTACAGAGTTAGTTCTAGGACAGTCAAGGCTACCTCAAAATAAATCACATACATACATACATACATACATACATACATACATACATACATACATACGTCTCTTACCGCCACTAAAAAAGGGCACAGCTGATACATATTTGCTGTGGTGTGTGTCTTAGTGTGCACACACAAAGCTAATTAGTTTTTAAAAATAATAAAAAGAAACCCTAACAATGGAAAAGACAGGGCAGTCTTTGCTCACTGTGGTCATTCAGTGTTGTACTGTAGTGCTCTGACCTGTGGAATTGGGCTAAATAAATGAATGGCAGGCAGACTGGAAAGAGGAATGAAACTGTCTCTGCAGGTTATGATATTGTGGCATCTCCTTCAAGACAACTTCAGCACTAAGGAGAAGGTTAACAAGGCTGTGAATGGCAGATCAGTATGTAAATGTCAGTTGTGTTTTCATGCTATCAATGAGCTGTTAAAAATTTAAAATCAGGGGCTGGAGAGATGGCTCAGCGGTTAAGAGCACCGTCTGCTCTTCCAGAGGACCCGGGTTCAATTCCCAGCACCCACATGGCAGCTAACAACTGTCTGTTCCAGGCAAATAAATAAAGTTTTAAAAAAAAAAAAATTTAAAATCAAAACAAAATTTGAGCAGTAACATTTACTGAACCAATCTAAAAAGAAAGTAAAAGAATTATACATCTATTATTTATAGTATCTAAATCTGAAAACTATAAAATTGCAGTGACTATCTCAAAATAAAACCTGTGTTAAACAGGATTAACCATGAGAATCAAAACTGTGAACCTTTCCAAAATTAATATGTAGATTCAGTGGAATCTCAATTGAAATCACAACAAAATTGACACTTTATGGTGCTCTTACCTGTTTCTAAAATGCAGATGTTATAATGCAGATCGAGTTATAATAGCCAAAAAATACCTTGCTTTGAAACCCTTTTTAGGTTTATTTAGGCTTGGCACAGTTGCTGGCTCCTTTAATGTTATCACTTTGGGAGGAAGAGGCAAGGAATCTTTGAGTTCAAAGCCAGGCTGCTCTACATAGTGAGTTCCAGGACAGCCAGAGATACCTAATGAAACCCTACCTCAAAAAAACACATTAAAAAATAATGTTTACTTATTATGTGTATGAGTGTTGTTGGTTGCATATATCTATATGTGCATGAGTTATGCCTGGTCCTCACAGAGGTCAGGAGAGGGCATTGGGTCTTTTGAACCTAGAGTTATGGATGGTTATGTGCCACCATGTCGGTGCTGGGAACCAGATGCTAGCCCTCTGCAAAAACAAGTGCTCATAATCATTGAACACCTCTCCAGCCCGACCAAAAATGCTTCTGAAAAAGAAGAGTAATTTGGAAGTCTCAAAATACTCGGTTTTAAGATTAACTCCAAATAAAATTTTAAGAAATACACTAAAGCCCCAAGCATTAGTGTAGCATTATATTGGCAAATGAGCAGACAAGTAGATTAACAGAACAGCATCTGCATATGACAAAGTGACATTTTCCCTGGCATCAGGAAATTCAGTGGATGAATGAATATATGTAGTTTTGTAACAAATGATACTTAAACAATTGAATGTCTGTATGCAGAAACTTTTTATCCCCACTTTATCTAAATATTAATTCAAATGGATCAAGTGGACTCCTTACATTCTCTGCTGAGACTTGTCCCCCGGAGATGGCTCCTCATCAGAGTAGGACAAGCCACACGAAGATGTGCTTCCTCTCTGTCCATCTCTCCTAAAATGAAACTAAGAAGTGTCCTATGTCTGATTCCTTCTGTTGCCACGCTTACATCTACCCCTCTTCAGACCCTGCTTTTATCCAGAGCTAGACTCTGACAGAGAACAAACCATTTGACTCAGACAAAGGAAGTTTGGCTGCTTGAGACAATACATGGTAACATGCCCTGCTTCTTCATGGCAGAGGTGTTTGCAAGACCTCTGCACTTGTTAGGTCTCAGTGTGTTTAAATGTGAATGTACAGATAACCTGTGCAGAAGCCATAGTTTCTCTTTGAGTGCTTCTAATATTTTAGGGTGTGTATCTTTGAAGTGAATAAAATGCTCTTTTTGTTTTGTTTTGTTGTGTTTCTTGAGACAGGGTTTCTCTTTGTTTAATACTAGTTGCCCTGGAACTCATGGAGATCTGTCTGCCTTTCCCTCCCAAGCACTGGGATTAAAGGCATGTGCCACCACTGCCTGGCTTAAAATGTTGTCTTTTAAAATATTTTCCCATTTTAGAAGTGTTGAGATGAAGCGGGGTCTCACATGTAGCCCACATTGACCTTGAACCTAATAGGATGATGGTCCTCCTGCCTTACCCTCCTAAGTGCTAGGATTACAAGTATGCTACCATGCCTCATATTTTAAATATTTTACTTTCAGTATCAAATAAACCATATACCAATATAACCCTTAAATTTTCCTCTTAACCACTTAGGCGTTGAAGTGCCATCAAAAGACTCATTGCCAAAGAAAAGGCCCATTTATGAAGATAAAAAGAAGAAGAAAACACCACAACAGCCAGAAAATAAGGAAGGTTTGTGAATATAGTACCTTTTGGTTTAGAAAGCATTACATGTGTCTTTTTCTCACAGAAAATGTCTTTGTACAAGCATGAATGTATGTGGGATGTTGAGAAATGAGCCCAGGCCCTGCCAAGTCAAAAGGGTTCTATTACTTGGCTATATCTCCAGCCCCCAGCACAGCATTTTCCTACCCATTGTCTCTTACCATTTTAATCATTCTCACTTGGTTCAAATGAGAGGCAAAGGAGAAAGTACTTTAGGGGTTACAGAAGAGTGCTCAGTAGCTAAGAGTGCTGCTTAATCGTGAGGACCAGAATTAGGATCCTACCCACGTAACAAGCTGGGCATCCTACAAATGCCTGGAACTCCATCCAGCTCTTTAGGATCCAGTGCCTTTTCTGGTCTACACACAGGTGTGCATATATATTCACAAAGCATAAGATAAACCTCAAAAAATACTTCACATTGAAATATCTTCATTTTATTGTTTGAATAGTATTAAGTCTGAAAATCAAAAATATAAATTATTTTTCTTTTTGCCCTGTTACTTTATATTTTGCTTGAGCAGAAACAATGATTGCCTTTATAAATGGTATCAAATGTTTTCAAGACTTAGGAAGACATGTTTTCTTAAATCAGGATTCTTAGACTGTTCTGAATCAGGATGTTTGAAGAGAATTTACAGACTGCAAAATATGGCTAACACACTTTGTTTCTTTATAGCATCTGAAGCTTTAGAAATAAGTGCTCCTGTGGAAGTTGTGGAGCAAGGAATACCAGAAAAGGAAGAGACACCCCCTTCTGTTGAACCAGGCCAGTAACATCAGGTTTTCATTAATTCCTATTACTTAGTGTTCGTGACTCATAAGCTACCATCATTATGTAGTTTGGAGCCAAATAAATTAATAGCTTAGATAGTTTTCTCCACCATTCATTTCTTTAGCTAATTTCTTTTCATTTCCACTTTGAGAGAATATCCATGAAGTACTTGATCAGTTCTGTTTCTGTGTGTCAGCAAAATGTCTGCTAGAGACACTGAAGGGTTTTGGAATGTTTTAGGTATGGGTCAGAAATCTCTAAGTCTAAAGTTTTTACTTTATGGCGAGAAAGCAAATTGGGAACATTGTAAGAATTTACTAATCCAAATATGTTCAGCTTATCTATTTGTGTGTGTATATGTTTGTGTGCATGTAGCTTACAAACATTGGGTTTTCCTTTTTTAGACATTTTTCTATAAAGATAAGTCTGATAAGAGAAAATAAAAATTCTATGTATAATGTGTAAGTTGAAAGTTTTAAAGAACTGAGTTTTATTCATCCTTTTAAAATCTAAACATTTTGTTGTTTAGGTTTCTAATTTAGTTTATTCAAATATAAAATCTGGTTTTAAACTTAATATGGCATATTGGAATCATATTAAGAAATTGTGAAACGTTGAGTTATAGTAAATTACATTGTACTAGGTATATTGAAAACATAATTCCAAAGAAAACAGTTGCATAAATATTTTTTCATAATTAAAGCATATATTTTCTGTGTCCACGCATAATTCAACACTTCTGAAAGCAGCCTCTTACTCTCCAGTGCTTTCTAGTTGTAAATAGCACCTTGTACTTACAGAGGAGGAAGAAGAAACTGAGGATGCTGGGTTAGATGACTGGGAAGCTATGGCCAGTGATGAAGAGAGAGAACAAGGTACTGTGAGTCATATTGATAAATCCACTGATCATGTATCACGTGTGTTCCTGAATCCAAACAAATGTGTTTTCAGAAGGTCAACTTTAAGATGATAGCTGCCTAGTTATGATGTAATTATCCAGACGGTATGGTGTGAGGCGCTTATCTAAAGCTCACCCACACAAAGCCTAGCAGCATAGGACAAAGATCAGTGCAGTCACGCTCACTAAGAATAAGATGTAAATGTCTTTTGGTTATTACACTTGCCTTTTATGACTAAAACCCTTTTCTTTGAATTTGATTTCTTACAGTTTTCTTTCCTTTATTCTTGAGAGTGTTTGCCTTTTTGATTTTTGAAATTCTTCCTCCTCCTTTTATAAATTAAAATTTTTAGTTAACCAAGGGTTTCACTAAATTCGTAAGTTTTGATGTTAATATTTTCTATTTCCAGTTTTATATATTTTATCTAATTTTAGTGTGTTTTTTAACCTACAGAATTTAGTGACCAGGGGGATACCCATGATTCTTTGTGTTTCTGTGTGCTGGGCATTGAACCTAGGGCTTTGCATTTACTAGACAGGAGTTATAGCACTGAGTTATTTCACAGCAATTCTCTCTGTCGAAGTATGGTGGCTTTTGCCTTACAAGCCAGTGTATGTTCAGATATTTTGTTTTCAAATGTGATTAGGAATTAGTTTGTAGAAATTGTCTTGGTTTTTGTATTGAGAACGTGTGCTGAGTATTTTGCTCAGGTCGTTACTGTTCTGAGTTTTTGTGTTTACATGTGAGCACACATACGTATGTACATTTTCTTACTAGCCCATGTATTGAAAAGGCTTCCACTGGGATTGTAAATGTTGTGGCTATTACCATATTATGTCATTTAGCTAAACTACCCTTAACTTAAATGAATGTTTTCTGTGTTTATTTACTCTCCTTATACCTATAAGTGGCTTTTCCTCAGTACATTATATGACTTGTCAAAAATAGAGATGTGTTTCCTAGATTTGGAATCTGAATCCAAGATGTAGGAACTGACACTGGTGGGTGGCAGGCAAGGGCTCCTCTGTTTTCTGGGGAGACTCTTGTTGCTGCCTCCTTCAGAAGGAAGGAGCACTATTCTCACTTGGTGGGAAGGATAGAAGGGAAGGTTGAGTAAACTCTTTCTTTGCAAAGACTCTTTGAAGCATTAGTTACCTCAGGAATACAATGCACTAATGATAGCTACCCTGATGCCCTATGTTTTTGTGTGTTTTGTTGGTTTTTTTTTTTTTTTTAGACAAGCATTCCAGTGTAACAGGAACTTGATTTGTAGACCAGGCTAGCCATAAACTCACAGAGATCCACTTGCCTCTGCCTCTGAGTGCTAGGACTGAACACATCACCAGCAAGCGCTTCCTAGTAGCACCATGGTAGAGTGGGCAGTGCAGTCAAAGCATAACACACACTTTGTCAGTACAGGTTACCTGGAGTACTCAGCACAGCACAATAATGCCTGATGTATTAAATGAAGTACATTCTCTTTTAAGCTTTTCATTTTCATTCCTGAGTCTATTTTGATCTGTTCTCTCTCTCACCCAACTTTAGTTTGTTGGGTTGTTATTCTTACTACTTCCCTCCCCCAGCCCTTTGTTTTTCTGAGATAGGATCTCATTATCCATCTCAGGCTGTAGAACTTGCTGTGAGCCAAGGTCTTTCTGGCTCTACTCAAGTCATAGAATTTTCATTTTATTTTTTAAGATAAGATCTCTCCAAGTTCCTAGTCTGTCCTCAAATATGTGATCTTCATGCCTTGGCCTCTTGAGTGCTGGGATTATAGGAATGTGCTACCCAGACCAGCTTAATTTTTAAAAGATGCTATTGGGGCTTTTTTAGTTATTTATTTTTACTTTAAGTGCATTGGTATTTTTCCTGCATGTATGTCTGTGTAATAGTGCCAGATCTTCTGGAACTGGAGTTACGACAGTTGTGAGCTGCTCTGTGGGTGCTAAGGGATTGAACCCAGGTCCCTGGAAGAGCAGCCAGTGCTTTTACTTGCTGAGCCATCTGTCCAGCCATGCTGTTAGAGAGTTTTACTCGCATATTTCAACAGTGTCTAGTGCCACCATCTTTCCAGATGACGTTAGTGTACTTGAGCATCTAATCACCTCCCAACTTATAAACCATTGGTTTTATTCTTTTTAAATCCTGTTTTTAACCTCCATTCTTTTTTCTTCCTCTTTTTTAAAGTAGTAGATTATATTTCTGGATTGAAGAATTTTTAACATCTTTTGCTTTATTTTCCCTCTGGCTTTTTCAAATTTAATTTTATATCTTTTTTCTTATTTGACACAGGGTCTCAGTATTTCTGGTTTGTCTTTAACTATAGATACTTGAGGCCCTGTACCAAAAAAAGGGAGGGGGGGGAATCAGCATTATTTTTTGGAGAATTTCAGATTTGAGAATTTTTTTTTTTTTTTAAGTTCTGGGTTTTCATTCTGTCCACTAGCATTCTGAATAACAAATGCGTGGACTCATTTCATTTAGATGATGGTACAGTGGACAGTTTATTTCTCATCTACTGTTGTTTCTAGGGATTATAATACAGGATTTTATCACACAGTAACTGAATTTTAACCCACTGATTGTCACCTCATCCCTTCCTCTATCTCCCTGGTTTAGTCTTTTTAGGTCTAGACTCCTAATGTCTGGCTGCTGTTCCTGAGGCAGCTTCAAATTTAACTGCTGCTTTCAGAAACATCACAGCACTCTAAGGGGAAAGCATTGCTCGGCATTGTACTCAGCTGTCCATATTGCCTTGCTATAAGTCCTGGCATAGGAATGTTGTCTCAGTTCTTAGGCTAGGTGATAGTCTTCACTGTAACAGACAAATGTTTGTTGTTTGTGACAGTGAAGTTGTCACTGCTGTAATTAGTGTATTTTAACAATTTTCTCTTACTTTATAGCATCTGTTCTTTTGATATAAATCTATGATGTTAGCTTTTTTTCATTTTAAAATCAGCTTATTTTTCTTAAAGAAGGAAATACAGTACACATAGAAGTACAAGAAAAACCAGAAGAAGAGGAGGAGGAAGATGAAGAAGAAGAGGAAGAGGAAGAAGAGAGTGAAGATGAGGAAGAAGAAGGAGAAAGTGAAGGCAGTGAAGGTGATGAGGAAGATGAAAAAATGTCAGATGAGAAAGATTCAGGGAAAACATTAGATAAAAAGCCAAGCAAAGAAGTTAGCTCAGATTCTGAATATGACTCTGATGATGATCGGACTAAAGAAGAACGGGCTTATGACAAAGCAAAACGGAGAATTGAGGTATATTTTTCCCTGTTGTTTTTACTCTCTTCCTCTTTAGTTCTTTGTGATCATTTTTTATGTGTAGCTAAAGATTTGGAGTCAGTGCTTTAAGAAAATATTTTCTCCATGTGGTGGGTACACACCTTTGGTCCCAGCACTTGGGAGGCAGAGGCAAGTGGATCTATGAGAAAGCCAGCCTGGTCTACAGAGTGAGTCCCAGGATAGTCAGGCTAATCAGAGAAGCCCTGTCTCAACCCCCTTCCCCCCACCAAAAAAAAAGTATGATCATGACTAGTATCTCTCCAGTTTGTTTAAGGTTGGGCCCTGGTATATTTCTGACATTGCTCTCAACCAGGATGTCCCCCAAACTTCCCTTTAACCAAAATCAAGAGAAAGGACTTGAAATAGTACTTAATTGTCACTTTTTTTTTTTTTAAACCTCACTTCTAGAAACGACGACTTGAACACAGTAAAAATGTAAATACAGAAAAGTTAAGAGCTCCTATTATCTGTGTGCTTGGACATGTAGACACAGGGAAAACAAAAATTCTAGATAAGGTAAGAGAATCTGTGCATTAATATTGCTTAAAGAATAAGTAATACTTTTGAAAAGCTTTAATATCATGTAACATGTCAGGTCCATAAACCTGCTGCCTCTGTTTTCTTGTATTTCATAGAAATTGGGTTACAGATTTATTTACAAGTTGGTCAAATGGGATCATGGGTGTTCCTATAATTCCTACCTTTCCAGCCTTGAAGAATTCTTTGTCCCTAGCCTCTTCCTTTGATAAGTATAGTGTGGGAAGGAAGCCTTTTGATTTTTTTACTAGCAGGTCAGCTTCAAGGTCAGGACTCCAGAGTGCACAGTAATTTTGTAAGTTAATAAAGGTGGTTGTAAGGAGGGAAATAAGTCTCTTTTCTCGGGGCTTTAGTCTGGGGTCACTATAATACAGACATTCTGTGCGCAAAAAAAAAAAAAAATGAGTTGCCAGTTTCTTGCTGATTGTGTTTTATATTCTTCTATGCCAAATACCAATCTCAATTTGCTGTCTTCTCATAGCTCCGTCACACACATGTCCAGGATGGTGAAGCAGGTGGTATTACACAGCAGATTGGTGCCACAAATGTTCCTCTTGAAGCTATTAATGAACAAACTAAGATGATTAAAAATGTAAGTTACATTATGATACTTGTTGGTTGACTTAATGAATAGTTCTCACCTCAAAAGGCATTAGATTGTTTGTTTTGAAACCAGTTATTAGTGAGCATGGCTCAGAAGCAGAGTCAGTACCAACACAGTAGCAATTTATAAAGTTTTTATAGTAATAGAACAAAGTCATAAGTGTATGCTTTTCAGATACATTGTACCAGGTATGAGGAATGTCTCCTTTACACCTCTGTACCTTTCTGATGATCTTTGTAGCTTTGGGTGCATTCCCAAATGATTTATTTACCTAATAGTCAGAAGGGTGTTGAGACCTTTCTGTCTACCACTCTAACCTCTTTATTGTTTTTCTCTAGACTCTATGCCATTTTTTCTCTTTCTCAAGGCATTCATTCTTCTGAAGTTAAATCTTTCCAAATTTAAAGTTATTTAAAAACTGATCAAAGGTTTGTGGCCTCAGAGGGAGCTTCTGCGATAGATTATGTTTTTGATAAGGAATTTATTAGAAAAGCTGTGGCTCAGTAAGGACACCCGGTCTCAGAAACCAAAGGTGCTCAGTGAAGGAGTGCTTGCCTACCATGTGCAAGGTCCTAGTCTTAGTTACTCATGGCTCAAAACCAAAAGACAGACTAATGAAAAAAAAGCTGAGGGCCCAGCAGCTTAAGTTTATGATTCTTGACTTTCAGTGTCTTAAGGCAGTTCAGACCAGCATGAGCTGCATAACAAAACCTTTAAAAAATTAAACCAAAATAAGTAAATAAGCTAACTAAGTGAATGTTTTGTCTACATGTTTGGGTGTATTCAAGGTTTTAATGTTAAATATAATAAAGTAAATGTAAAGCTTAGTGGGGTTTATAGTACAAACCCTGTGAGTGACCTTGTTAGGCAATAAAACCTTGGATTTAAACTTGACCAGTCCTGACCCTGCCTTCCAGTTGCTGGGATTGCAGATAAAAAGCACCAAGCCACACTTAACTGTGTTAAATTGTGTGTATTGAGTTGCCTGTTTCTTCATGTTCTCACACACCAACCAGCCTTAGGGCATCATAAATAGGTCCTCATACTTGACAACAAGCTCTTTACTAAGTTATAGCTCCTACCTCACTATATTTTAAGTAATATTTCCTTTAATTAAAAAAAAGTGCACGTGTGCATTTGTGTTTGTGTGTGTGCTGCTTGTTGGCCTGTGTACTTGTCTGTTGTATATACCTGAGAGATCAGAATAGGCAGTTGAATCACACAGAATGTAGCTACAAGTGGCTGTGAACTACCCAGTCTGGGTGATGGTGCTCAAACCTGGGTGCTCTATAAGAGCAACCAGTGTTCTTGCCACTGAGCCATCTATCAAGCACCCTTAAATAGTCTTTGGTGTGTTACTTATTGGAGGGTTCCTAACAGTTTACTTTCAAGCTGACAAAACTTTAAATCTTCTGATTTTAGTACATGAAGATCAAACTCATCATTAGGCCTGTACTGTAGTGCTCAGTACAGCTAGTATATCTGTGATTTACTCATTGTATCATGGCACTGAAATGGAAAAAATATGATCCCTAGTAAATGTCATTTAAGACAAAAATGCAGATTTGAAACATTGTTCATCTTAATCATTTTGACATAGAAAGGCAGTAACATTCATTGAAAACTGAGGTATAGGAAAACAAAAACCTGTAACAAAGTTGTATTTGTGAGACTCTTGTTTATTGTTATTTCAGGATAAAAGGACATGTGATATGTGCTGGATGGTGTGGTGCATGCTCTTAAATTCAGCACTTGAGAGAGGTTGAGATAGGGATATTACACTTGAAAGACCAGCCTGATCTACATAGTAAAATTTTTGAAACTAATCCCAAGGGCTGGGGACATGCTTTATTGTTAGAATGATGGCCAGACTCCTAGGTTCACCACTCAAACCATGGTAAAATGAGCAAATGAACTGATGAACATTTGTATTCAAGTACTTTGTCCACGTAACCAAATGTTTATATTTAAGCAAGATATGCATTTATTCCTTTGACAGTTTTGATCCACTTGATGAGTATTATTAAAGTATACTTTTGAGATCACTTTGGTACTTTCGATGTTTTTATTGTGTGTGTGTTTGTGTGCTAATGAGCACATGCCATGGTGGGGACAACTTTCAGAAGCTGACTTTCCTGAAATTGATGGTTATAACAACTCAGTAGTTAGTTCATAAAGGTCTGTGCTGCAAATGCCTCTAATTACCCAACCGTTCAACACCCATGTAATTCTGTAGATACTAAGTCAGTCTTTGTAGATGATGTAGAGGAGTGCTCCACTCTTCATTTATATTATTAAATCAATAGCTAATTTAATAATATTAAATATTAAAATAGTTACAGACTTAAATACAACTTCAACAGTAGTTTTTTTTATAAAACTTATTTTTATGTGTGTGTGGCTGCCACATAGAAGGCTAAGAGTAGGTATTTTGGATTCTGTGGAGCTGGTGTTACAAATGGTTTTGAGTTACTCAGTGTGGGTGCTTGAAATCTCTGTAAGATAGCGAGTATATCTCATCCTCTATGAAACTTTTTTTGATATTAAAAAGAATATTAACCTGTGCTATTTGGCTCTGTTTTAAGATTATTTGCTTGGAAAAAGGAAGTAATAATGTTTCCAAGTTTGGTGTAAATTATTTTGTAATGAAGCTTCTATTGTTTGACTTAGTTTGACCTCTGCATCTTTCTCTATGTCTAGTTTGACAGAGAGAATGTCCGAATTCCAGGAATGCTGATTATTGATACTCCTGGACACGAATCTTTCAGGTAAGACCAAGCTTATTGTCATCAAGAAAACCAGTCATTGGGATTTAGTCATAAATTTTGAAAAGTTCTTTCATATCTGCAGTGTTGTAATCTTTTGATCATCATTGGTTTATAGTGTTTCATATATTTTCTTGGTTTTATAGAATAATGTCTTTTATAAATTGGAAAAAGTATCCTTACTGTGGAAGAGAGAGTGGTTCCTCATGAATTCCTGCAGACCCATTACAAAGAGAATATTGTTTTTACTTCACTGCATTCTCACTCTCTCTCTCCCCTTCCCCCCTCCCTCCCTCCCTCTCTCTCTCTCTCTCTCTCTCTCTCTCTCTCTCTCTCTCTCTCTCTCTCTCACACACACACACACACACACACCCATCTCTTCTAAAAGAACTTTTGGCATTAACTTATCCCAACAGACTCAGTTTTATATTTCCAGATGAGTGTTTGGTAAATTAAGGGTTGAAGGAACTTCTTAAAGCATACACAGCTGATCTGCCTCTTGTACATGCTTCCATCTCTAGGATAAACAATCAAGGCTTAATAGCTAAGTCTGGACTCCCATCCTCTTGTCACCCCTCAGCAGTGCAGTAGACCAGCTGTTGACAGAGAACTCAAACTGCTGATGGTTCCAGTTGAGTCCCCTTCCCTGTGCCTGACAGTGAACATGTTTCACATTTCTAAGCACTTTTCAGTTAAACAGTCTAAAACTCTGAATTTCCAAATGCTCCCAAATCTGAAACTTCACAGCAAGCATCATATCTGTTCTTAGAAGGTTTTGGATTTTTGCGTTAGAGATAGCTATGTTGTGTATGTAACCTAGAGGTGACACTGTTTATATGAGAATATTGTACAGTTTGTATGCAGTTACTATGCCATTCTATGAGACCAGATCCTGAATTTGGTATCTGTTAGATGATCACCACCACTCAACCCCTGCAGTCCTAGAGACTGTGCTTGTTTTCTTCTGTTTGTCTAGGCTTTACAAAGAAAATTAACATTTAAGAGAAATACTGAGAAGATTTCCACTTACATGGCTTTTTCTTCTCTGACAGTAACCTGAGAAACAGGGGAAGCTCTCTTTGTGACATTGCTATTTTAGTTGTTGACATTATGCATGGTTTAGAGCCCCAGACAATTGAATCTATCAACCTCCTCAAATCTAAAAAATGTCCCTTCATTGTTGCACTTAATAAGGTAAGCCCTTATCTGAAAATACTTTTTTCTAAGATTTACTTTATTTTTGATTAAAGTGTGTCCTTATGTGTGTTTGTAAATATGTGAATGTTGGTTTCTAGGGGCCCAGTAGAGAGTGGCTCCCATGGAGCTGGAGTCACAGGTGCTTGTGAACTTCCTGACAAGGGTGCTGGGAACTGAACTTGGCTCCTCTTGCAAGATAGTGTGAGCTTTTAACTGCTGAGCCATCTCTCTACCTCATGTTCTAATTAGGATAAATGGACCTTAATTTTTTGTGTGATTTTAAAAATTTTTGATTTATATATCTGTCTACTCATTTTTATCACAGAGCTGTTTGTAGTCAAATTATGGATTTATCCTATCATCAGTGGGCGAGTGAATAAAAATATGCCATATGTACAATATGAAATAATCAGTAATGAGTAAAAATAAACTAAAGATGTATCTCAGTGGTGGAGTGCTTGTCAGTCTCCAGTACAGCCAATCCATCAGTGTTATTAATAAAAAGATATCATTTTCAGAAAATGGATAGAGCTGGATATCATGTCATAGAAATGGTGCTTTTTTTCTCTATCATATAGATTCTAGATTTAATTTTCAAAAAGCAAAAATGAATGAGGAACTGTTTAGGAAACAGAATGGAATCAAGCAAGAGAAGAGACAAGGAAATAGGGAATGGTCAATTTGTTTAAAGTATATTATAGACATGTATGAAAATAGTATATTCACTAGTTAATATATGCTTTTTAAAAAATATTTATTATGTATACAGTGTACAGAAAAGGGTACCAGATCTCATCATAGATGGTTGTGAGCCACCATGTGGTTGCTGGGAATCAAACTCAGGTCCTTTAGAAGAGCAGTCAGTGTTCTTAACCTCTGAGCCATCTCTCCAGCTCCCAAACAAGATACAAATGTAGCTTAATGTGTAAGGAACTGTTTGAGAATAGTTAGTTGTACTACTTCATGAGCTTTGTCAAACTCATGTGTTGCTCCTTACTACTGAGGTTAGCACTCGCCCACCTGGTTTTTTGTTTGTTTGTTTGTTTGCTTGTTTGTTTTTTATTTTTTGGTTTTTTTTTGTAAGACAAAGTACCTTTGGAGATCTTAAACTGACTTTGATTCTTTTGTTTCAGCTTACAAGTGCCTTTGTGCCTGGCTTCCATTTTCAGCATTGCTTAGACGTTTTTATTTTCATTTGGGAAAAAATATTTTATTTATCTTGCATTTGTCCTTTATTCATTATTCAGAAGAATGTTGTCTAGCAGTAAGTGTATGGGGATTTTCCCAGATACTGTTGAATTGCTTTGTGATCAAAAGACATGCACTGTAGGGGTCATTATTATGGTCTGATTTAGTGGTCATCTGTGACTAGCCTTGATGTGCAGTGTTTCACTTGAATATCTGTGCCAACTTTGTTCAGCCAAGTGTTCTGTATGGTTACTCATTTCTTCTGCGTTCTCACTGATACTTGTGACTGTTTGGAAAACTGTTGCAGAGGGCTTTTGACCTTCCCACTGTGCTTTTTATATTTGTCTCCTTAAAGTTCTGTGCATTTTTACTTAATGTATTTTAAAGGTATATGATGAAGGTACACACAATTAAGATTGATTCTTATATTCTGCTTTTATGTCTTTACAAAGTTTATTACCTTCAAGTCTTTTGTGATAGTGTAGCTACTTCCCTGTTTTTTGATGGCATGCATGGCTCTTTACTGCCTTCTTCCTTGTGTTTTATATTTAAGATGCCTTTTTTGGTTGATAGTCTGTTTATCTCTCTTGTGTTCAAAGAACTAATCTTTCACTTTGACTTACAGCATCTCTATTATTTGCATCTACTGCACCAGTTAGCACAGTGGCATTTAGTAGTTTTAGGTTGTCTCATATGAGCTTCCTTTCTTCTCTTCCACATTTTTCTCCTATGCAGCATTTGGCTGTTTCTTAGTATTACAGTCTTATGTCAGCAGTGGAATATGAGTGCTTTATGTGTCTTCTGCCATGGTTGCATTAGGTTTACAGTCTGCATTTTTAACTTCTGGTAAAAATGAGATTGTGAAAGCTTTTACAACAATGTGCCACTGTTTGCTTTCTCCTTTTTAAAAATCTATTATAAACCCACCCTTTATTTTTTATCACTTTAAATGATCAGTTCTGTATTTTAAGACAGTTTTTAAATTAGGGGCTGGAGAGATGGCTTCAGAGATTGGTTCTCTTGCAAGGGACCTGGGTTCAGGTCCCAGCACTCATGTTGGGTGGCTCATAGCATCCTATAATTCCAACTTCAGAGATCCCAGGAAGCCTCTACACACCTCAGGCCTTTTGCATTCATATGTACCCCCTCACATAGACACACACACATACACACACACACACACACACACACACACACACACACAATAAAAATAAATATTAGAACATCAGTTTCAACCTTGGTGTTTTACTCCCACATTTACCATTGATACCTCATTCACATCTTCTTAGGGATCTGTTTCCTGCCAATATCATTTTTATTTCATTCTTAAAAGTGTCTTTTGAGCTTTAAAAAGTGTAACTCAACCGATAACAATGCCTCTTACCTTTCTATGAAAAAAGTGCATTATTTCAAAGCCTTTTATTGAAGTTATTTTCATTTGATGAAATTTTTTTTAATGTTTTCCTGTTTTTGTTGCTTTCTGCTTCCATCTTTGTTTCTTTGTATGTATGTCTTTTATGTTTTTTATTTTCAAGACTTTTTCCTTTTTAGAATTTTATCAATATGATTGCATAATTGTTTAGTTTTTATTATAGTTGAGTTATATTGAATTTGTTACGTTAAATTTATAGTCTCCGTCTAAGCTTTATCATTTTGGATGATTATTCGGCTGTTCTCTGCTATAATTGCCTTGTTCTGTTTCTTTAGCTATTTAGTAGAATTCTAAGACATTCCTGGTATTTCAGCTCTTTTCCAAGTCTTATCACAGGGCAAGCTAACTAATAGCTGGTGTATTTTCTCTCCAATCCCACAAAATCATATTTTCCTGGGTGCTTCAGTTTTGCTACCTTTTGGTACTCTGTCTTCAGGATTACTAATCTTTTCTTCTTTTCCATTAAGACTGACTTTTAAGTTCATCCTGTAGCTTTCTCTTCAGCTCTACAAATATTACGTAATTTTTTTTTCAAGGTTAGAACTTTATATTGAGTATATTTCTAGAAACTATTTTAAAGATCTCAAGCAGTAATTTGATCCTGCTGATCATTTCAAGTATTTTTCCCCTTAACTGGGTTTTCTCTTAGTAACAGATGAATCTGCCTTTACATGGTCAGCATAGGCTGAGCTCAAATGCTCATTGTCATTGTTTTGGTGATTAATTTCCTTCTATTTTTACATATCATTTATGGGAGAGGTACAGATGGTAAAAAAATCCATATTTTTTAAATTGATGCATAATTACATAGATTTATGGTTCAGTACATTTTGGTGTGTTTGCAATTAGCACTTCAGTCATGTGAAATATCCCATAGATTAACTAATGGAAAATTAAATTGTTAGATGATTAACTATTCAGACTTATTCCTAGTTTGAACAGTAAAAGAATTGTTATGTAGTCTTCCTGACAATGGCACTTGTAATAATTCGTCATTACTCCTATTTGCTGATTTATCAACTCATTTTGAACTTTGAAAACAGTACATGTTAATATTGACAGAATAATTCTAGGACTTTCCTTAAATGAGCAATTTTCCATGAACTCCCTGGAGGGTAAAATGGACAGCATGTCACTTCAGCAATTTCTCATTGAAGAGGTTCAGTTGCAGCCTCTAAAGGGATATTTACAAAATATCTGAGTGCTTTACAGTCTGTGTGTGTGTGTGTGTGTGCGCGCGCGCGCGCGCGCGCGCACGCGCAGAGAGAGAGAGAGAGAGAGAGAGAGAGAGAGAGAGAGGAAGAAATTAGGAATTTTGTGGGGTTTACAACCTTTAATGATGTAGGTTTTGAAGTGTTTCTGATAAATGTTTCCAGATTGACAGGTTATATGACTGGAAGAAGAGCCCTGATTCAGATGTGGCTGTTACTTTAAAAAAGCAGAAGAAGAATACGAAAGACGAATTTGAGGAGCGTGCAAAGGCCATTATTGTAGAGTTTGCACAGCAGGTAGGAGAATTTCTTTCCAAAGAACCTATCAGAATATTTGTCTCTTTTGTTGTCTATTTCATAATAAGTCACCATTTTCATTAATACAGATCTGATCACCTATCAGTTGGGTGTTTTTGTTCTTTCGTTTTTGGTGTTTTGTTTTAGTTTCTTCTGAGATGAGTTTTTGCTATTTCCAGGCTGATTACAAAACCCAGGGTTCTTGATCTTCTCCTCCTCCGGCTTCTGTATAACTGGGAAGTGGGTGTGTTAATTCTGTCCTTGCTTCCTTTTTAACATCAGAAATTAGAAAACTGCACTGACTTAGAAATATCTATATGATTATTTCTAGATTCTTTTTTCGGGGCTTTTGTTTGTTTTTAGCGCTGGGCATGGAGGACAGTGTCTTGTGTGTGCTTAGATAAGCACTTTACCACTGACCTGCAAATACCTCCATTCCCTGGGTCTTTGTGGAGTTTCAAAATGATCAGTCATCCGCTTATCTGCTTTTGTTTAGCCATCCTCTGCAATGTGCCTCTTCTTACACAGTGGTTTTCGGACTGATTTTTGTGTTTAGGGTTTGAATGCTGCTTTGTTTTATGAGAATAAAGATCCTCGTACTTTTGTGTCCTTGGTACCTACTTCTGCACATACTGGTGATGGCATGGGAAGTCTCATCTACTTGCTTGTGGAATTAACTCAAACCATGTTGAGCAAGAGGCTTGCACACTGTGAAGAGCTGAGAGCACAAGTCATGGAGGTAATCATCAGCCTTCCTTCCCTGCTGTGTATCCCTTTAACAGTTCCTTGTGGAGTGAATAGGTACTGCTTTTATATTTAATGATGCACCATCATATGTTTTGTTTCCTTTCAAAACATGTCTGTTAGGTTAAAGCTCTCCCAGGAATGGGTACCACAATAGATGTCATATTAATCAATGGACGTTTGAAGGAAGGGGATACAATCATTGTCCCTGGAGTAGAAGGGCCCATTGTCACTCAGATTCGAGGTCTCCTTTTACCTCCTCCTATGAAGGAATTACGTGTGAAGGTAAGCCAAGATGGTGAGCATGGATGGGGGACTGCACAATGAAGTTTATGCTGATGCTGTTCTCTTTGAGGTCTGCTTGGCTTAATACACAGCTCACATTTATTTACATTATTATGTGTGAATATAAATTTATTCACAATATTATTTACTTGTTTTATTGCAGAAATCTATATGGGGGGAGGGGTAGGATCTGTTTGCCAGATTAGGACTTCCCTAAGGATAGACAGCCTTGTGTGCTATATGAATAGTATTGAATAACACAACTTAGGAGGCAACCAGATCAAATAGCATTATTGAAATTGACACATGCTTTTTCCTGATTGTAGTCTCAGCCATTTTCCTAATAGCTAACCATAGCAGTGTGTTTCTGATAGTAAATCCACAGCCTTGCTTTTCTTTATATTATCAATTTGTGGGCATGTTTTGCTAAAAATGTATCTGTGCACAGACAGTATAAAGTGCTTGTTGTTGTTGCACCTGGCCCTTCTGAACTAAAAAATAATCTCAGGTTAATATTTTACTGTGTGACTTGTTGTGCTGTTTATCCTTCTGGGCATGGAATGTGTGTGCTTTTCCATGGACTAACTTTCTGTACTTTCTTCTGAGTGTGTGCCCATTTCTCAGGCTGTGAGGGACTCAGCTCACTGTTGCCTCAGCAAGAGTTAAAAGTCACACTTTTCATTGCAGCTCCTCATTACACATTTGTGCCTGCTTTGTGATAGCTGTCGTTCAGTGCTGTCAGATTACACTTACCTTTGGCAGTACAGCCACTGCTTTGCTTCATTGGCTATTTATCCCCTTCTCTTTCGTTGTCCTGTTTCTCACAGATTTTACAGTTCAGATCACATTAGTTCTGGTTTTATGTGTATTGGGTTTTTTTTATGTGTAGCACTTTCTTCTATTCTGACTTGTCTTTTGTGTGTTGAGAAGCAGAAATACTGAAGTTGACTTTATCAATTGGATATGTTGTGTTTCTTGTACAGAGAGTGAGAATACTTTCCTCTTCCAAGGTCACAAAATACAGTAGTGCTGCTACCATTCAGATAAATCTAATGACAACTATTTTTGTCTCTAGAACCAATATGAAAAGCATAAAGAAGTGGAAGCAGCTCAAGGAGTGAAGATTCTTGGGAAAGACCTTGAGAAAACACTTGCTGGTTTACCTCTACTTGTGGCTTATAAGGATGATGAAATCCCAGTTCTCAAAGTAAGTACATTAATTTTGGCAATTTTTTTCCCCCAATGCTATTTGGACTACCTAGCTTCCCTCCCAGTGGCGTAGTCTAACTTTGAATTCATGATCTTCCTACTTCAGCTTTACATCTATTTTTTATATTTATTTTTTAATTAAAATATTACATCCCTTCTTCTTTCCCTTTCCCCACCCCAGCCCCTCCTAGATAGTTCTCTTCATTTTCTTTCAAATTGATGACCTTTTTATTGTTACACACTGATATATAAATTACAACTTTCTGAATTCACTTAATGTTGCTCGTGTATACTTTTGATTTTGAGTTTGTATTGGATAACCAATTTGGAATTTGTCCCTGGAAGAGGAACTTCCCTTCTTTCAGCAGTCATTAGTTGTCTGTAGTTCATCATCTATGGGAATGACCCCTTTCTTGTTATCAAGTTTATTGGTATTGTGATTGTTTAGGTCTCATTTAGACAGCCATACTGTTGAGGCATCATGGGTATACCCTTCCCTGTTACTTATAGGAGACACAGTCTCACAGCAGACTTCCTGGTCCTCTGGCTCTTAGAGTCTTTCCACTCCCTCTTCCATGATGTTCCCAGAGCTTGGGTATAAAAGTTATGTCTCCATTGAGGCTGTGCTCTCTGTGATGCTTTCTAATGGCTTCTGTTTGCTATAAAAAGAAACTTTGATATGAGGTGAGAGCTACACTTACCTTTGCATATAATGCATTTAGAATGCTGCTAAGAGTCATATTGGTCTAGTATAAGATCCATGTCCTCACTAGTCCTGGCTAGGTTTCTAATACCAGGCATGAGTCCTCTACTGTTGAGTGGGCCCTAGGTCCACCTAGACAGCTTTTGTTTACCACCAACATATGAATGCCACTGTTGTAAACTTTTAGGAACATCTCGTTAAGCTGGTCATTGTTGTGATTCATAGGCATCAGTGCCGGACAGGACTTCCAGTTGCTTCCCTTCCTTGGCAGCTTGCATTGCACCTTCTAGTACAATGGAAGCTAGATCTTTCTGGTTAGATTTATTTCCCAAGTGTATGGCACCTTCAACAATAGGGGCTCACCTTCAGCTTCTGAGAGACAACCTAGGGCAAAAGCCTGTACTGTTTAGGAAGTCTAGTTTCTGTTAAATAACTTATTGCTCTTGTGGGGAGCCAGCTCATGAGCCATTTCATGTGTGTGCACCTATATACATATTCATGTGTTATTGTTATTGTTTGGGTCCTGTTTAGGCAGTCATACTACTCGGATATCATGCGTATAACTTTGTTATACTGTTGAGCTATCATGAGCATGACCTGATTATGTCACTAAAAGTGGCCGACAGGCCTATAAAAGTATTGGTTAATTGATTAAAAGCACTTTACTCTTGCAGAGGGCCTGGGTTTTGATTTCCAGCAATCCATATGATAGCTCAAAACCATCTATAACTCTAATTCCATTTCTTCTGATCTCCATGAGCAGGAGGCATGTATGTGTTATACATATATACATGCAGTCAAAGCACTCACACTCATAAAATAAATTAATTTTTAAAAATATATACATATGTATGTATACTTAAACTTTTATTATATATAATTTTAGGTCAATATATTTCTTAAGGCTTTATCAAACATCCTGTTGCTCTTTCCTTCTGTATGGATCTCCCTCCTCTATCCCTAATTACAACCTTCACTTAATATTATCCATAATATTCTCCTTACCTCTGAGTTCCATTGTGTCAGTAGGACACATTAGAAATACTCACTAAAATGGGTACCTTGTAAAGGATATCTACTGTCCTTTTTCCCAAAATTGGTTGCTTCCAAATTGATATTAACATGAGGTTGCATAAATTTATTTGCCTGATTTTAAATGTTCATTTTATCCTAATTTAAAAAATGAGCCAGTGACTGGTGATGTTCAGTTGTTAGTATGCTTGCATGCATGAAGCCTGGGTGGTTGGGTCTCAGCACTGCATAAAAACTGGCAGCGTGGAACATGAATGATCCAGCTCATGGCTATCATTTGTTGTATCAGTAGTTCAAAGTGATCCTGGGCTTCATAAAACCCTGTTTTAAAAATGAGGTCAAGGGCATAAGTCTTTTAAAAATAAAATGGACTGAAGAGATGGCTCAGCAGTTAGGAACATTTTGGATGGATCTGAGGGCCCATCTGGTAGCTCTAGGGGGTTTCCACATCCTCTAGCTTGCAGGGAACCAGCATTTATGTATACACATACTTTGTTTTGTTTTCTTCTTCAGGTAGTGGGTTATGTATGTGTGTTTATTTCATTATGTCTAGTTAGGTAGCTCAGGCAGGTCTCAAACTCATGTTGTCAAAGCTGCTCTTAAACTTACAATTTTCTTGCTTCAACTTTCTGTATGTTGGGGATGTGCCACTGGCTCTCTTTAATGTAGGTACTGTAATGCATAGAACTGAAAGGGTGGTTGTTACATTAGTCATTTTAAGACCTGTTTGTCTGATGGAAAGATCAGTTGGCCCATATCTAATGAAAAGCAAGCTGTAGTCATAGCTTATTTGCTTCCTATTAGGTACTTAGGCCCTTTAATATTTAGGCAGGATCAGGTCACATCTTTAAAGAATACACCAAGCCTGAATGTAGAGTGGAATTGTCTTTAGTGAGGTACTGAGTTAGGCGATTCCACAGTTGAACTTTTGGGTTGCCATTCATTTGTGTAGTCCTCAAAAGGATTGAGGACGTTCTTCCCACTGTCTTTAATACGTGCTGCTGAGATTTAACATACTTTTAGTCAGCTTAAGGCAGAGAGATGATAAGGGTATAGGACTAGGTTATGGGCCATATAGTCTCTCTTCTAGAACAGACCATTACCATGTCTTAATTCCATGTTTTCAGAGGAGTCCAGAGGGAAACATCTTAATTCTAGGCTGCTGAAGATAGAGATGTGCTTTCTCATGTTTGATTTCTTTTCCAGGATGAATTGATCCATGAGTTAAAGCAGACACTAAATGCTATCAAATTAGAAGAAAAAGGAGTTTATGTCCAGGCATCTACACTGGGCTCTTTGGAAGCTCTTCTTGAATTTCTGAAAACATCAGAGGTGCCAGTAAGTAACTAACCGGCTTTGTAAGCATGTGGTCATGATGTGTTGTTACCATTACCTGCTGCATTCAAGTAAACCTGGAAACTCCCTTTACAGTATGCAGGAATTAACATTGGCCCAGTCCATAAAAAAGACGTTATGAAGGCTTCAGTGATGTTGGAACATGATCCTCAGTAAGTACTCTCTGCTTCTGTTTGTCTTCAGCCTATTTGGTGTGACATACTGCTTCTCATTGAGTGATCTTTGATGTTTCCATGTTTCAGGTATGCAGTGATTTTGGCCTTTGATGTAAGAATCGAACGGGATGCACAAGAGATGGCTGATAGTTTGGGAGTTAGAATCTTTAGCGCAGAAATTATTTATCATTTATTTGATGCCTTTACAAAATACAGACAAGACTACAAGAAACAGAAACAGGAAGAATTTAAGTAAGTTAGTGTTTTTTGTTTACCTTAAATCTTTGGTAATGCAACTGGTGGATTTCCAAATCTGTAAATTTCCAAAAAGGAGTACAGATAACAAAGAATGGCATTTGTTTATGTCCCAGATGTTGCATCTTGAAGTGGTGTGTTATTATAGTTCAGGAACTGCAGTCTGGGGCAGATATTGAGTGTGTGGGTTTCTGGTCAGATCTCCCTGGTGCCTTTCAGTTTGATTTAATGTAGTGGGCTTAAGTCTCCTATGTGTAAACTGGGAAATAAACCAGAAGATTCTAAGGGAGACAAAGCTATTTGTATTTCATACTTCCTGAGAGTCTGCAGGGCTATAGCCAAGCTTCCTCCTTCTGGGCCTTTCAGGGTATCTGTCATTGAGAGGTAATCAGAAAGTAAACAACTAGAGATAAGTGCCATAAAGTAGATGTAGAGAATGGGCTGTGATTCAGGAAGGCCTCTTTATTGGAAGTAACAGTCTGAAGCAGATGGAGTAATTGGCATAGTATACTTCTGAGAACATGGCAATTAGAAAGTTGGAAAAGTAACAGGGCCCTTACAAGAGTAGCCTCATAAGTCATGCAGGTTTATTTTCCTGTCAAGTTGTGTAGTCATGATCACATTGAGGGGTTACTCTAGTTACATGGACCTGGGTGGTTAGGGAGTCAGTGGTGGGTGTCTTGTCAGGAGGCTTCCATTGTCTAGGAAAGAGATTACCAGAGATGCCTAAGAGAAGTAGCTCGGGACTTAAATTTAAATTGGTTGCATGTGTGTGATTGGTAAGGACAGTAACTTCATGGCAGCTTTATGGAAAACACTTTAAATGTGATGGACAAAATGATATAGATAAATGGCTACGTGCTTTCTAAAGTAGACTACTGCTTTAACAGACATGTCAGTAAGTTCTGCCCATGTTCTAAACTCCACGATAGGACTAGCAAATATGTTATGTTCAGGGGCCAGGCGTTATCCTTTAATTTGAGCACAAAAATGTTCCTTAATGTAGCTTTGAAGTTGGTTAGAGCTTTGAAAGGAAATGAGAACATGGACTTTTCTCAGTTTTGAGATTTTTTTTTTGCTTTCTCTTTACTTTCAGGCACATAGCAGTATTTCCCTGCAAGATGAAAATCCTTCCTCAGTACATTTTCAATTCTCGAGATCCAATCGTAATAGGGGTCACTGTGGAGGCTGGTCAAGTGAAACAAGGAACACCTATGTGCGTTCCGAGCAAAAACGTAAGTTCCAGTAGTGTTATTTCAACAGGGTAAAAAAAAATATGGGAACATAATTAAAAATTCCATCTCCTATAACTGTGTTGATTCTGAGCCCTGGCTCTCAGTGCCTTCCCCTAAGGATCTTGACTTCAGTAATGCCTTATTTGCAATTCATCTCTCATGTGTTTGCTTGCTCCATTCCTAGAGCATGGCATGGGGAAATTCATGAGAGTACGCTTCCTTTGTGACAACTCCAGCTCAAATGTCCATTCCCTCCTTACTAGATAGACTTCTCAGTAAGGAACCTACAAGGTTGCACTATGTTTTATCCTAAAATATGCACCTACAATATGCACATACTTGCACTATGCAGGTCATGTAAACCTTTCTTGGTGACTTTTATCCCTGTGGACTAATAGTATCCATTGCAGTCTTTCCAAACTTCTCTTCACTTTCCACTCCCAGTTTTGCTACAGAGCTCTTACTGGCCTTCCTAGTATGTGGTAGTCATTCTTATGTTTAGTGCCCAGTTGTGATTGACACATGACCTTTGGAGTCTTCATTTTGGGATGGTGACATGTTTTCTAAACTCATGTAGTACTTTGCCTGCCTAGGTGGCACTAAGAAATTACAGGTGGCTCTGTAAATCACACACACATTTTGGGGGATGTGAGCTTGTTCAAAGCTTATTTTCCAACTTGATGCGTGCTGTTCCCTTCTATTCCAACCTGAGAGTTTATGGCAGGACCACAAAATGACAATGGATCCACACACATGTTGATAATCTTCAAAGCATGAAGGATCTCTTTTTGGTTTTGCTGCCATCTTCATGAGGGTGCAGGGTAGATGGGTGTTGCTGAGTTCTGCTTTGGAAACTATAGGGTTACATTATAAGTTCAGTTGTCATAAGGCCTAAAGAGAGCCTGAGTCTGACATTGATCTTTTTGTTTTTGCAGTTTGTTGACATTGGGATAGTAACAAGTATTGAAATAAACCACAAGCAGGTAGATGTTGCAAAAAAAGGACAAGAGGTCTGTGTCAAAATTGAACCAATCCCTGGGGAATCTCCCAAAATGTTTGGGAGACATTTTGAAGCTACGGACATTCTTGTCAGCAAGGTAAGTATTTTAGCAGAAACCCCATAGATCTTCAGTCTAAAATTATCATAAATTTATGTCTGTGATTTGGGAACATAAGGTAGTCCAATTGACAATCTCAGGGACTCCAATGTAGGTTCTGCCTCTTGAAGCAGACTACAAAGCACTGTTTGTCTTGGGTATACCTTAGCTTTGGCTCACCCTGTTTGTGCCTGGGCTATTGCAGATCAGCCGGCAGTCCATCGATGCACTTAAAGACTGGTTCAGAGATGAAATGCAGAAGAGTGACTGGCAGCTTATTGTGGAGCTGAAGAAAGTATTTGAAATCATCTAATATTCCCACACGGCATAGAATTTGGAGGACATTTAATATTATGCTGTGATAGTACCAACAGAACAGATATATTTGGACGCTGATGGACTTATGTGTATAAAATGTTTTCCATGAGAAACCAAGCAACTTACACTGGTTTGACAGTGGTCAGATTCCCGCCCCACAGTCCAGCGTGCCTCCCCCTCAAGACTTGGCTGCTGTTTTAAAGTTTGCCCTTCCTCAAATTTGGATTTTTATTACAAATCTAAATCTTTCAATTTTATACTGATTAAATCAGTCCTGCAGTATTTGATTAACCAAGCTTCTACAGGTTTTGTGATTCTTGGGACTTTTTTGATGTAAGAAAATATCTTTATGGGTGTTCTTTCCACAGGGACGTCCCCTACTCCCATCCCCTGCATTCTTCTGCCATGTGCCCTTAGGGATTTTTCTAGGTAGAAGATTTAGGCAGTCTGCTGTTTCATCTGCTTTGTGTGCAACCATGGTAAAGATAGCTGGCTGCTTTTTACTGCTTATGCTGTAGTCATGAGAGCTCATTGTAATGATCACAATTCCAAACTGCCAATAAAGACAAGACACTATAGTCTGCAGACTCTGCTAGGCTCCATGTTAGTGTAGCTCAGCATCTGCCAACAGGCTCTAGAAGAATTTTAGATTTTGGCCTATTTTGTTGTAGTACATTCCATTGCCTTCTGTTAAAGGTGGCACTGTTAGACCTTACAACAAACTGCCTCATGGCTAACCTAGAAGCTGTTATTCCTGAGGAATCCTTGTAAGGAAACTTGAAGTTGACTATTAACTAAAATGGAATTTAAAGTGTTATGACACACATACATACATACATGAGAGAGATATTATGGATATATGTTTTTCAGTTTTATCAACACTTCGGGAATAAACGCCAGGACAGCATTTTACTAGTTTTTCTGCTTCAAAGAATACTAAAATCCTGGCTGGGGTGGCTGACTTTTGCATATGCCTGCAGAAACTGTCCCGGAGATTTTTCAGCCTTTTAAGCATAACAAATTGAAATTGTTGTCCTAAAGCTGATTTTTTTTTTTTTAAAAAAAAAGGATTCACCAAAAAAAAGCCTGTACAAAATATACATACAGTTCTTTATTAAACAACTGTAAACACTTCACTGTAAAAATCCATAAAACTTTATAAACAAACATTTTGTAAATAGAATCTATGCTACAAGTAAAAGAATTAACACAATTATTTACATGCAATACTGACAAATTTGGCACTTTCTGAAAAGAAATGTACAAAACACTTGCTTAAAAAGAAATTTAAAATTATAAAAACTCAGAGCATCACTATCATGCACTTTGCAAATACCTCACAAGCACTGCTGGCACAGCTAACAGAGAGCACCAGGCTCTCTGGAACATTTAGGTAACTTTCAGTGTGCTTCCATACGTCTGTTGTAAAACCACCTGAACATTGTCAAGAATAAAGTCAAACGCCATGTTCCAAACTGACTCCACCGACTGCTGCATCAGCCTGGAGGGGGAGGAAGAGGACCATTAAATAATAAAACTCCAACACTTTTTTTTTTTTTTTTTTCCTTTCACACACATCTAGTTTCATGCTTGCTATTTTTTTGTTTTGGTTGGTTTTTAAATTTTGGACTGGACAGGGTAGCTCAAGCCTATATAACATCAGCATTCATGAGACTAAGGTATGAGAGCTATGGCATAAGACAGTCCAAAATAGCAAAAACAGGACCTAGATAGGGCACTCATAAGTATTTCTATGTTCAATTTGTGTATTGAATATAACCTGGGGTGTGGATATTATATCTATTCCTAGACCCTTATGGTTATTGGGACATGCTATTTTTCTCTTAGTAAAGATACTTAACAAATTACCTTTTCATGTATTTTATAACTAGATCTAATTTTTCCAAATCTTTTTCCTCTATAAGGTCAGTGCAGTATTTCACAACTTGCAGGATGTCTTCTTCCATTGGATCTAGAAAAGAGGAAAACCTTAAATGAGAACCCCACTGTATTTTTGGAGAAAAGCTAGAAATATACTCAAAAAAGAGAGCTAAATCTGTTGTGGTTTGTTCATGTTCTTGAATCATGAAACTACAATATCCAGCTACTAGATAGCCAAGCCAACCTGAGATAGTAGTTATCCATTCTTTGAGCAAGGTCTTTACATCCCCGAACTCAACAGCTCCAGCTAGGTTGGGTGCTACTGGTCTAACACAGCTGAACTGGTTGGGCTGCACACTAGAGGGGTTCTGTGCACCAGAGGTGGAAGCTGAGAATTCTTCCTGTTGAAAGCAAAAATGCTGTATTCAGACAGTACCAGGTATGTTAAAATCTAATTAAAATTCAGTCAGTACTTTTTCCGGTTACCAGGGGTTTTTCAGCAGCCATTCCTTCATGTTTTAGAAAACCATCCATTAACTTCTGGGGGTTCCCATAGGCCCCTGGCAGAGTTTTTGCAGGACTGCTAAGCAGCTTATTTTTCAAAGGACTCTGGATCTTTCTGGGAGAACCAATGGGGTTTTTCTTCTTGTTTCTCTTATCTTTCACTACTGGTGGCTTTAGCTGAAGTAAAGTATTCTTCGGCACTTAAAAAAAAAAAGAGATAAGATTCCCATAATCAGTCTAGATAATATCATGGGTATTATCTACCATCCTTCCAAATACATCCTACTACCAAGAGGCCAGGAATGCAGTGACTTAAGACAATCCCTTCCACCTCAGCTGTACTAAGTACTTTGACCTTGGACATGTTATCTTTGCATAATGGAGTGGTCCTAAGGATTAAAAGAAAAATTCAACAAGTGCACAGGCTTAATAAATATAGTTCAGAGACTCATGTCCAGAAGTTTAAAGATTTCATATTTTGAACACACATTCTTTCAAGTAAGTTTCAAAGGACAATTAGCTTGACATGTATCCAAAATATTGTGATCACTTCCGGTTCTCCAGGATGAAGAACGTCATGCCATCACTAGTCATTTTTGTGACTTAAAAGCTCTGTCTTACCAGACTTACTGGCTGTCTGCTGGTGAGCACTGTCCTCTTCCTGTCTTTGTCTTTGATCAAATGCTGCTTTCAGCTCCTTTTGAAGCTCAGCAGGAAGGGCAGAGAAGACATCAGGGTCCACCTAGTAGGAAGAAAGTCACACATAAGGTAATTCTAGATGGTGGCTAGACAGTTTTGAAATCACTCTATAGGTCCTTAAGCTATTGAAACCTTAAAGATCATAGAAAATAAGGAATTGTGTTTGAATACTAACTTATCAAAACAAGATAGTTATAAAATGGGAAGTGAACACAGGCTGGGTACTTTCTTTAGTTTGTCTCCACCCTATCTATGTGATCTAGTGATCTTCATGGATTGTTTCTCCTAGGTACTTTAGACAACCACATTTCATGCCCAGTCTCCCACTTCTCTTTCAAGTGGTGCTAACTTGCCGACTTCAGAAAAGTGTGGATCGAGTGTGGCCAACCAAACATCACTGATGTATATACAAGGTAGTAGTAGATACAGTGCAAGTACATAACAGTGTAAGGCAGATGAGAAAACTACACAGACGTTAACATTAACAGACGCTAACATTAACATTAATTTACTTGTGAAAATGCTGGAAGGGCTATGACGTTGATTCCAGTGTCACTATTAGATTCTGGAGGCTCTGGTATTTGTAACAGAACTGTGCCAACAGGATGTGGCAATACCCCTGAATTGCAGCCATTTACTGGTTCTTTTTTCTTGGTACCACGTGGCTCTCCTTGTTGAGCAGCATAAACTTGTTCCCGGATATCAGGTGGGAGTGCTTCTAAAACAGACTGATCAATCTGTAAAATAGCACATGTGAACCTGATACTCAGAAGTGAAGATTTGAGAAACAACAAAACTGCAGACCACAAGCCTTCAAAAAGCTAGCCCCTGGTAGAACATATGTTGACTGACACTGCTGTTGAAGCCTAAGTTGACAGAGTTGAAGGTGGGTGTACTTTAGGATGTAAGTAAGTAGTTATCCTGCTAAAAGCAACAAGACAGAAAGGTGTTTATAGAAGCATTACAGAATTCCTTGCTCTTTGGGGCAGTCCTTTATCATCAAGGGGGTGATCTACTGCTTCTCCTTTCACCTGACCTGGAGACAGCATTTGTCTGTCTCATTCAGCTTCTTTCTATGTGAACCAAAGCAGAAGGTGGTAGGGTACCCTGACAAAGCACAAGGCAGGTCTAACTAGCAAACAATGGAATGTGCAGAAATGAAAGAGGAACCGAGTGAGAACAGTATAATGACACATGAAGATGACTATGTCAACCTACAAAATAAAGAATACTATATCCATTCTTAAGCCAGTTTTGTGCTTAGGACCAAAAAACATACCTGGGATGGTGACGGAACTTCTATACTCAGGTTAAGTCTTGACTGTCCACTAACAGAATGCAGACCATTCCATTTCCTTGAACACTCTCCTCTGTTAGTGTCACTACTGACACCAGCTGCCAGATGTGTAGAAAAGGGTGACAACAAAGTACAAGATCTAGAAGCAGAGGATACTTCCAGATCCACAGCAGCCAGAAATGCTACAGTTTTAGGAATAAAAATAAAATAGCCTCTTTAGTTCATCTGAGGAAAAAACAAGCCAATGCTCCTCCCCCATCACTGAATTCTTTGTTCCTTGAAAACAGCTTTTTTGGATTCATAATTTAGACTGTAATTTTACTTCTTTAAGAAAAAAAGGCACAGACCTATGTTGGTTAAAATCAAACCAAAGGACTTTGTGGGACAGAAATAAATAGCCCCATACTAATGGCTACACACCTTCCTTGTGTTCCTCTTCTGTGGGTTTCTTAGCTTTCTGAACTTGGAAGAGATCATGGACAGAATGTGATCGACCTGACTGAACTGATGGGCGGCTTGAACATGTGGAAGGATTTGGATTAGTAGGAACCAAGTGATTCACTTGAATCCCAACCTAGAACCAAAATAAAGAATGTTTCTAAGAAAACAAAAGTGAAATTAAAAATTCATCTAAATTCTCAGTTAATCTAGATCCTGTTTCTGTAATAAAAGAGTGAATGAAACTATGTAAACCAACTATTTATGAGTTATCCCACAAATGAGGTGAGCAATTTCAGTAGCTTTTTTTAATCCTGAGAGTATTTGATTCTACCCTAATGGTAAGACCCTTAAAAATAGAATATCCAAATATTCCACAGGTTTTCTGGTTGGCTATTTATTAACTATTCATTTATTGGAGAAGAGAGGCTGGTACAGTGCAAGGTGAAAATTCCAGGACAACCTGAGCTTGGTGACAAAAGTTTTTTGGATCTGTTGAACTATTTCAGCAGCCCCAGCTAATCTTTCAAGTTGGCAGACTCTGTGTAGCTGAGAGGTACAACATGTACTGACTTAATCAAGGTATGAGGTTCAGTATCTCTCCCTACAATAGTAACTTTATAAAGGGTGGGGCAATAGCTCACTAACAGGGGTGTTTGCCTAGTGCCTAGATGGAGAGGGTAAAGGAAAAAAAACAAGATTTGAATAATATTCTACACAGAAAAAGTCTTCATAACAATTCTAACCTCTCAAAACTAAGATGGCCAAGCCTGATGGGAAGTTCTATCTCCTTCCATGGATAGCACACAAAAAAGCTAAAAACGTAGCACTGCACCATGACCAAACTCAGAGAAAGCCCAGGCTTCACACTATAGGAAGAAGGGTTTGATGTGATACTTACCCCTCTCATATCTGATATATTTAGTTTCATCGTATGAAACATGTTTAGAGTAGCCTTTCCAATTACTTTTGCACTATCTGTTGCCTGGTCCAGAGTCACAGTCCTGTAAGTATTAGAATTACTTCCCTAAGCAAACATGTACATTCCATATATAAGTAAAAGATTATATGAGCATTGCAGTTACTGTTTATAAAAAAAATGAATGAATAATTGCCCTTATGATAAGCCAGTAATATCAACCATAAGCATAGAAAACATACAGAACACTGATATTTTAAACAAGCCATGGAGACTTGATCAACCAAAATTTGATTTAGAAAAAATTTTTTGGTTAATGTACATTAAAATATAGTGTTGCAATAGCCAGAATAGTTGAATTCCAAGAGAAAATTTACTTTAAAAATACAAATAATATTCCAACTATTTTGTTTTTAAGGATTATTAGTGGCTAAAGAAATGGCTCGGTGGTTAAGAACATTTGCTTTTGTAAAGAACTGGAGTTCAGTTGCCACTACCTAAATTAGTCAACACACAATGACTTGAAACTCCAGAAATCCAACATCCTCTTCTGACTGCCACAGCACTTGTATGCAAATGTACATAATGAGGGGAAAAAAATGTATTCTTAACTACTGAACCATCTCTCCAAAGCGCTGGTTTTTGACTTCTCGTTATGTTTAAAGGAAAACCACTGGGTAGTTGAGTAGTTCCAACATTTAAATATTTTCACATCAAATGCTACTTTCACTAAAATCTTTAATAAATGCATAAAGAAAATACATGCAGCTACCGTGACAAATACTGTTATAGCCCAGCATAAAAGCCAAAGACTCTAGGAACATTGTAAGGAACCTTGAAGGACCTACTATGTGGTAGTAATGGTTTTAACTCATCCTAACATCTAATGGAGATTCTTTTACAGGAGCACAGTGGTCCACTGTGAAAAAAATAACATCACATCACTCCCCAGTTCATCCCAGAAACACATTCTAAACTGGTACATTGATCTGGTATGGTGCATTCCTCCTACCTGCCCACAAAAACCAATGTTTAAGAACTTGTTTAATCAGAAATGTCCACTATCACTGCATCTAATTCCATGTGATATATATATTTGTATATATATCATACTTAAACATTTTATAAGCTATGCTGTTTGACTTTGCCTGTTCCACAATACATAATGCTTTCAATGACATATCTGTATGAGATCAAAATACATAACCAACTTATGTTTGACATGTGCTAATCTTTACTAAAAACCTTTAATAATATAACACTTACATATGGCTTCATTATTGATTGTTACTTTGGTTTGTCAAATGAGCTGTAGTTTGCTGAATAGAAGTCTGGGTTTTAAAGAAAAGCTTTCCCTCAATTTTCAGAGATGATTCTGACTGCTCATTTTACAAAGGAAATCTGAAATTCTCAATCTTTCAGGAACCACATCAGTCTCCTTGCCTTGCTATTGTAATAAACTCTTTTCCATCTATCTACACACTCAAGCTAACAGCCTGAAGACTATAAGAAACCATAGGCTGACATCTGGTTAGACTTAAGTGTGGCTGTGACTTGGATGTGGTCAGTTTAGTCATGTTGGAAACTTGATACTCAGAAATTGATTGGGTCATTGCCCTAGGAAATAACTGATGTTTGCCATGGACACTTGTTAGTTGAGAAGGTTGTTATAATACAGAGCCTTGCCCTTGAGACCTGTCTAATCTTGTGACTATTGTCTGAACTTACAATAATTTGCACATAATATAACCTCCAACCTTTTTTTAAAAGAAAAAAGTTACCTGGCAATGTTATCACAAATTCCATGGCCTCCAAATTTTGCAGTTTCTATAGGAGCCCCTGGCTTCCGTACCATGATTTTCAGAGTAAGACGTTTGCCCTTCATACCAGCAGCTTCCAGTCGTCTTTGAATCTCTTCTGAAAGACTCAGAAGGAAAGCTTCTGCCTCTTTTGGCTACCAAAAGACAAAGATAACTAAAAAAATTTTTTCCATATTATTTTTCTTAACCTAATTGTTCTTCTAAAGTATCTTAGTCTGAATACTGAGTATATCTTATTTCCCTATCATAAGCATTTATTTAAAAGAGACACTGTGCACACACCTTGAAATGTGTGCTACTATAAATGCTCATGTTTTCAGTATACTGAGTACTTGTTAAGGCATTTACTTTCTTGCCCTTTATGCTATTACTGACCTGTTAGGTTCCTAATAAAATGTGAATTCCAACACTATGTCAGATTTCAACATGATAGTTCAGAAGACCAAGCACTTGTCAGATTTCAAATCTTCTTGATGTGCAGTGTTTGCAAAACTAAATTCCACAGGTGTACCCAAATTCAAAATTGTATTCTTAAGGAAAGCAAACACTAGTGCACCTGTACTACACCAGCTAGAGCAGTGGCCCAACCTGTGGGCCATGACCCCAGGGGTCGCCTAAGACCACTGGGAAACATAGATATCAATATTACGATTGCAAGAGTAGCAAAATTATAGTTGTGAAGGAGCAACAAAAATAATTCTATGGTTGGAGGTCACCACAACATGAGGAACTGTATTAAAGGTCACAGCATTAGGAAGGTTAAGAATTGCTGCACTAGGAGCATAGAAAATGAGGTAAAGGAGACCAGTTTTTAACTATAATTAAAAAAATAAATAAAGCTCAAAATACTTGTCTGGCCCTTTCCTCTTCATTGGTAATTAGAATAATTACAATTTAAATAACTTTTGACACCAAAACCAAAATATTTTGTATCTATCCTTAAGACCTAGATTTTTATTTTTTTATTTTTCCTGGTTTTTCAAGACTTGCTTTCTCTGTGTATCCCTGGCTATCTCATAACTCACTCTGTAGACCATGCTATTCTTGAACTCAGAGAGATCCAGCAGCCTCTGCCTCCTGAGCACTGAGATTAAAGGCAGGAGCCACCCACTGCCCGGCAAAGACCTGAATTTCTTAATTGAAGATCTACCTTACAAGTTTCCAAGGTTCTGAGACTACCAATAATTTTAATATTTACTTCAATCATCAAGCGCTAAAGGTTAGAAACAGGTTAGAAACAGGGGCATGCAGGGGTTAAGAAAGAGCACTGGCTGCTCTCCTATAAGTCCTGAGTTGAGTTCCTGGCAACCACATGATGGCTCAAAACCACAATGAGACCTTGTGCCCTCTTCAGGTGGGTAGGAATACATGCAGACAGAACACTATATAAATCTTTTTAAAAAGGAGCATGTAAAGACTTGTTACCTGAGTGAATCTTATTCCGTAGTTGATTTCAGCTGACACAGATTTCCGTTCTTTTTCTGTTCTGACTGGTCTATCATCCAAACCACGGCAGAACCTATATAGCATCTGACCTGTTTTGGGGCCAAATTCTTTCTGGAGTTTTGCCATGGTCATACACTGCAAATCTCCACAAGTTTTAATTCCCAGAGATGCTAGCTTAGATTCCATTGAACGTCCAACTCCTAGGAAAAGGAATACACACATAGTTGGAGACAAACTTAAAATTTTAATCATTCATTTATTTGCACATGCATGAAAGAAAACTTAGTTTTATATAAAAAATTACAAATAATTCCAAGATTACTGTCTTATCCACATACCAGTGAATAGTACAGACTCTTGTTTAACAATTTATGGTCTGAATCTATAGCACAAAGGGTAGAGCTATACTGTAATGGTTTCACATTTATTCTGAACTGGAACTAGAATGAGAAATGACAATACAAGGAACAAAAGTGGGACCAGTGACTTGGGGGCTAGGCTGCTAAACAAGGACTGGTAGTGTAGTAAGGTAAGGAAACTCATTTATCAAAAGCTAAGTGACCACCCTGACATGGCAATAATCTTTGCTACAGCTCGGCCAAGTACAGCAGTCTTCACAGCCTCCCCATACAATGTAAAAACAGTTTCAGTGCTACTCAGGACACTGATGAGCTCTGCAGCCCTATAACACATCCAGAAAATCATTAAAAATACACATTTATGAAAGCAGCTTAGTAAGTCAGATAAAGTATAATTCTTGTTTAAATGACTTTACACCATAGTTACTAAGAGTGAAAGCCATGTGTCTGTGTGCATTTTGTATGTTATCAAAAAAGAGCAAAGTCTGCTATCTTTTCGTCAATGTAGTTATGTAACTTTTCTTCTATCCTGAGTGGTATTCAGTGGCAAGAACAACCCCAGTCCATGCTCTGGATACAGGCTAGGAGTCAAAAACTTAAAAATATCTGTGGCAAGGAATGGCTCAGACAATTTTAAGCCATAAAAATCTTTAACAGTGTTTCTCAACTTTCCAATGCTGTGACCCAATAATACAGTTGTGGTAACCCCAACCATAAAATTATTTTCGTTGCTACTTCATAACTAATTTTGCTGTTATGAGTTGCAATGTAAGTATTTCTGGAAATAGAGGTTTAAAAAAGGGTAGCGACCCACAGGTTGAGATCACTGATCTATATCCTAGTGAGAAGGATGCTGACTCCCACTTGTGTCATTTACAGTCCAAGTCAGAACAAAGGGCAAGCAAAATGCAAGACTAATCCTGCACTGTGTTTATGTGAATGTGATGGTGTGGGAAATCCATTGTTTCAGATTTTATCACGACAACTCATAACATCACCAAATTAATCATAATCAATCTAATGGAAAAGAAGAGCTGTTCTATATGGAAAGCTAATCTGGTGGAATGAAATAGCAGAGATGATGAGGAAATGATGAAACTCCAAGACAGGACAAAATGGTTGCTAATTCAATGCAATGCACCTCAAGAGTTCATAAGGAAAAGGGCACCTGTATAGAAACAAGGCTCAAGGCCTAACAGCCAACCATAATGATCCTACTCACACAGCTAGACCTTGGTGATCCACTTGATATAGGGAGAAAAATGTCCAAGAACATCAATGGGGACGGAAATGCTAGTAAATGCTAGTGCCTGTGCTGTCTAATCCTGTAGGCACTTGTTGAAGGCTTCAGAGTACAAAAAAACATGGCCAATCCAAATAAGGACCCTAACATTATCTGTTAACTATAAATGTAAGGATGCAGATCTTTTTGAACAGCTAACAGCTGTGTAGAGTTGGAAGTCACAGACTGGATGCACAAGCCCCAGCCCTGACCTTGTATAAAGAGTCCATAACTGAAAATTACACCTACAGGGTTAATAGCTTTGTAAAGATCCAATAGTGCTTAGTATTAAGATAGCTATCAGGGATCATCTTTTCTTTCACTGGGTAACTACACTGAATTAAGTAATACATTTGCTCATACCATACTCATCTTATCATCTTGTAGATTCCTCAGAATCAGTGCTGTCCTTTTACTGCTTGCATCTATGCACACTATGTACTCACCAACAAACATCACTGGGAAACTACTTACTTGCATTCAGAAAATTAAATATGATTAATATAATGTTCAGAATTTCTAATGCACGGAGCCCCTAAACTCAGTTCCCATATAAACAATCCCCTTTAAAGAAAGCAGGCTAAAGCAATGGTTCAGCAGGTAAGGGTACTTGCTGATCTTGTAAGAGGACTGAGTTTGATCTCCAGCACCCAGAAGGAAGCTCACAAATCTTCAATGCCTATTCTCATCCCCACAGGCAGCACAGGAATACAGCTGACAGATCCAAACATGTAAGCGAGGTATCACACACATAAAACGTAAGTAAAGAAAACCAAAACATGGACATGTATTAGTTTAACCACAGACTGAAAAAGGTGGTGGAAGACAAGGCAGACCGGTTTCAGGATCTCCCTGGCTAGCTAGCCTAGTCAAACTGGTATTTTTCAGGTTCAGTGAGAGACTATCTTAAAAAATAAAATTAAATGTGGAGAGCAGCCAGGCGATGATGGCTCTGGCATCATCGGGAGTCAGGTAGATATCTGTGAGTTTGAGGTGAGTCTGGTTTACAGAGTGAGTTGCAGGACAGCCAAGACAGAAAACAGTCTTGAAAAACAAAAACACGAAGAGTCTATATAATACACATGCTTGATGGTTAGGGTACAGATGGGGGAGGGGAGGGAGTATGACTAGCAGGGGCTCCAGAAGTATTTGAGGAACCTGTCTGGAGTCAACCCAAGTGACTTTCAGTGGTGGTTGGTAGCACTCTGGTTTCGCCTAGTCTGACCTGCTGTGTCCCCGTTTCACCAGCCCGGTTCCCAGGTGTTGATAATACAAACATATGCTGCCACGCCCAAGAGCCCTCTTCTAGGATTTTCCTTTTTTAAAACCAATGCTAGGTGAAACTAGAAAGACAGTGCAATAATTAACAGCACTTACTGCTCTTGCAGAGGACCTGACTTTAGTTGCCAGCACCCCAAAGCGGGTAGCTCACAGTTACCTGTAACGCCAGCTCCAGGGAGTTTAAAGACCTAAAGCCTCTGTGGGCAAGTGCACTTGAATGTACATCTCCCTATACAGACACACATTCATAAATGTAATTAAAAAGTAGAGAATAAAAAAAAAATCAATCTTTAAAATAAGTGCTAGGAATTAAAGCCAAGGTGTCATACAAACTTGTGGAGTGCTCTACTAAACTCCATCTGCATTTCAGAAGCATCACACAAAACAGATTAATGCATTTCTAAACCTTTGTTTTCAGCTTATAAATATAGTATTTGAATTATGAGGTTAAAAAGTGAAAGCTGGGCTGGTGAGTTGATGGTTCACTGGGAATAAGTGCTTGCCTGACATACCTGATGACTTGGAACCCATAGCTGCAAAGAACTGTTTTCCCAGAGTTATCCTCTTACCTCCACTATTCCACATACATGAGCAAACACAACAAAATAAACATTTTTAAAACATCAATTTAATTTCATATTTCCTTTAATACTCTTTCTCAGAATCCTTGATGTTGTTACTTAAAAAACTCTTGTCATTGATTGTTTGCTTTTGTCCAGAGTGGTACAGAGTACTGAGATGTGAACCTCTGCTCTCCCATTTTCCACCCCTGGAATGCCTGGATTATAGGTCTCTGTGCTAAGAGCAGGCTTTATTAATGTGGTGCTGGGGATGGAATTCAGGGCCTCTGGCATCCTAGGGTGGCTGCCCACCAACTTAGTTACGTATGTGAGATATCTGTAAAGGAGAATCCACTAGGCAAAAAACTAAAACATGTAATAAAACAATTGATAGTACTTCACTATCTTTTTCAAGACCCTTAATATTATATTTTTAAAGATACAGAAGAGAGAAAGAAATTTTAGCATGGTGGCACTTCGGTGCTGAGGCAGGATGATCCCAAATCTGGAGGCAACCTCAAGCCATGTATCAAGACCATACCTGAAAATAAATAGCCCCACGGGGAGGGGGAGAGTATGAAAAGTACTTATATATGCCTGTAATCTATCACTGGCAACTGCTTTGTAAAAGACTGGAACTTACCTGGTAGGTTAATAACGAGCTGGCCTCTGATGAAGTCATCTACTTCATCTGATTGCAGGTGGTACTGCCCATCTGGCTTTGCTTTTCTAGTTGCCATTCTAGCGAGAAGAATATTAGAACCTATGAAATTGAAAAAAAAAAAAGCTCAAGTATTCATAATTATTTCTTAAAATTTCACAAAAGGAGATAAATGTAGATTGTGTCATTAACGTATCTTTTTTTTAAAGATTTATTTATTATGTATTCAGTGTTCTTCCTGCATGTATCTCTCTCTGCCAGCCAGAAGAGGGCGCTAGATCTCATTATAGATGGTTGTGAGCCACTATGTGGTTTCTGGGAACTCAACTTAGTGCTCTTATCCACTGAGTCATCTCTCCAGCCCCGTTATTCACGTATCTTAAAATGATGAAAACTAATTGTTTTGATAAGTTTAAGCAAGGTATATACTTGGTAGTTTCATTTAATACCCCAGAATATGGTGAATATGGTTGTTGAACAGGTTTTTGTTTATTTTAAAGTATCTACTATTTCAATGTCTATTCCTGATGTAGAACAGCCCTGATCTTGCAAGGGGAGGGATTAAGCTGAGTGTGGTGACTTATAAATAATCTTAATATTCAGGAGGCTTAAGTAGCCCATTGGCTAAGAATCTGAAACCAACATGGGATAGAGTGGAAGATCCTGTCTCAAATCCCTTCTCACTAAAAAGCGTAGATTTAGATAAAATCAAAGACAAAATAAAACCCAGTTAAATTTCTCAACCCCAGGATCCATGTTATGTGCAAACAACAACAACAAAAAAAAGGGTTAACAATGAAAACAAATCCCCAAATCAGAATATTGATGTGACAGAAGGCTTTAAAGGTCTTCAAAGGGCAGTTGAAGGCCAGCAATGAAAACTGTGGTGGATGCATGGTACTTGAACCTCAACATGGCTTCATATGGAGCACACACCACAGTCATCCCAATGGACAAACAACTGCATGACTCCAGTGGTAACATGGGCCACAGACATCAACATGGTCCCAGTCATGTTGATGTCCATGGTCTGTGCTGCCTATGACAACTATCTCTGGGTTCCTAGTTCTGCTGAGCTGAGGACCATATTGATATGCAGACCTGTGTTGCCACTGGAGGCTATTTGGATGTCCATGGTCTGTGCTGCTGCCACCACTGGGACTCTATTGGTATACTTGGCCTGTGTAGCTCTCCATAGTTGAGGGCTTCTGGTGGGGGCAGGGATGGACTGGTTAAGAGACCGGCTATTGGGTATTTGACCATGCTCCAGTGTAGTAGATAGGCAACACAATTGGACTTTTTCCCCTTTTTTCGAGGAAGGGGGGGGGGAAGAGATCACAAAAAAGGGGGTGGACCTCAAGTGAATGTGATTGAGGTATATGATGTGAAATTCCCCAAATAATAAAAATATGTTAGGGGAAAAAATAGAAAACTGTGGTGGAGACATGGCCAGGCACCAGAAAAAAGCAGGGGCCCTGGGCCTACAGAGAAGGGCTGTTGGGGGCTAGAGTTTGCCTGAGACATAAGCTTTTCCATGAATGAACATAACAGGGAAGTCCTGTACTAAAAGCATATGGAAGGAAGAACCATGAAGTAACAGACATTTCCAAGGCTAGATGTAGACTCTTGTCAGGAGTTCAAGTTTAGGAAAATCATACCAAAATGTCAAAAGTGGTGTGTTTAGGGCAAAAGAGAGAGTTAGAGATGAAAGTGGAATTACCAGACTGGATTGTAGTTTTAATTCCATTCTTTTTTTTTTTTTTAAACTATATTTTATTTATTTGCCTTGGTGTTTGCCTGGCACTACAATTGTGAGCTGCTACGTGGGTGCTGGGAATTGAACCCCGGTCCCCTGGAAGAACAGTCAGTGCTCTTAACCGCTGAGCCATCTCTCCAGCCCCTTTAATTCCATTCTTAAACTGAAGGTATTTACACTATCACTTGTTGTATGATTAAAAACAAAAAATTAAAAGTGTGTCTGACACTGAAGTACAGAGGGTTTGTAGGAAAAGAAAAGCTGATACGAACCTATGAGCCAGAAGCAGGAGGTAAAAATGCAGGCCAGAGAGTACCTGTATGAGCAATGCCAATGTGTTCATCTGCCTTTAATTTTCAGTATTCTGTAATGTTTCACATCTTAAAAATATTGCTAGAAGATATACTCATTTGGTGCAATATTGGAAATGACTGTTATGGGGTCAAACACTGCTCTGTGATTACATGTGAAGCCTGCTCCATAGGACGGAGTTCTAAATCTTACTCAATCCCATAGCTGAGTAGGCCACAGGCAGGGTGGGTGGGAGGCACCTAGTGTTGTTTTGCTAAATGGATATACTGTCAAATTACATTTCACAAATATTTATGTTTATTGTCCATATTATGCCAAATTACTTGTGCTACTCTCAACCTTGGCCAAGAAAGTTTCTTCCTATAATGGGCAGCAGAGAATGAAGAGACTTAAGTGGTCAAAAGAACCAAGAATAAGTGACTGCTGAGTGCTCAGCCCTAAATGGGACATCTACAGCATCACCATCACCCCCCTCAAGGCTCTGAGAACATCTTGGAAAAGAGAAATTTGAGAACTGGAGAACAGCCTGGCACACCTTTAATCCCACCACTCAGGATACACAAGTAGGTGGATCTCTGTGAGTTTAAGGCCAAACCGGTCTGCAAAGTGAGTTCTAGGAGAGACTCCAAAGCTACATAGAGAAATCCTATCTCAACTGCCCCTCCCCCACAAAAAAAGAGCTAGACAACAGAAAAAAATGCTCTCTTTCCATGTGTCAAGGCACAATGCACTCAAGAACTCACAGTAGCTATGATTATTCTCTTAAGACCAACTTGGTCAAAATTCCAAAACAGAAGTGCCACTCCTAGCTAACATACTACTGATAGTTAGGGGGAAATAATTTTTCCCCCCAGGAGTTTGGGATGCTAATAGGTTTTCCACACTTGGGTGAACCATCTGCATGTGAGTATATGTACATAAAATCAGTAGATCATTAAAAACAAAAACAGGACACAAAGATGGAAGGAAACCTGGTGGAGGGTATGATCAAGATACATTGTATTATTATATGAAAATTACCAAATCAGTAAAAAAGAGAATATTTCTAATTTTTAAAAATACTGCTAGAATGAGATTAAAAAGTGACTTTGCATCATAGCATGCTGTCCTTGTTTTCAAAGACACTTACAGGAAAGAAAATCTCTCAAATGCATACAGACATCCCTAACAGCATTCTCATTAAAATCTTACACACCAAGTGTGGTGGTTTTAATGATATACACACCACTCTCAGGCATTTGAACACATGGTGCTCATTTGGTAACATGAAATGGCACAAGAGTGTGGCCTAGTTGGAGAAAGTCTGTCACTAGGAACAGGCTTTGAGGTTTCTCAAAAGTCAGGTACCATGCCTAGTTCATTCTCTCTGCTTCCTGTTTGTGATTCCAGATGTGAGCCCTAGCTCTCAGCTTCCAGTTGCCATTTCTCCTGCCCAGTGCCACGCTGTTCCATTATGTTCCCTAGCCTTCTAGAACTAAAAGCTCAACATAGACTATTTAATAAGCTGTCTTACTTTTACCACAACAATTAAAAACAAACAAACCAGCCTAATACACCGAGTTAGTGTATCTTGTATCTTAAAATCATCTCAGTGCCAAGTACCAGGTAAGACAATCCTTTCAGTACAATGCCTTTGCCACTGAAATCTGCCACAGTTTCTTAAAGTGTTTCTTCTTTATGCTTTGTGGTTCCCCAGCCTAGTGGTTCCCCAGTGTCAGCTGCAGTTATCCCTCATCTCCAGAAATGAAGTCATAGTCCCTTGTCTTCCAAACCCCCATTCTAAAACAAGGTCTTACTTACCATGAATTCAGGCTACTATGTATCTTCTCTCCACCCTCCCCCAAGTGCTGGGATCACGGAATGTCACCACACCTGGCTTCTAGATCTCAATCAATGTAACATTAACCTATCTATGATGGAGTCATCAGTCTAAATCGTATTAATTCAAAAGACAAGAATCTGAGGAGAAAGGGTTTATGAGTGAGCATGCTGGAATAGGCTGGAAACAAGGACAGCATGCTAAGAAAGCTTTATTACTACCTTTCAAGCCTGCAGAGTGTGAAGCTCTCTATTTGAGAGTGAGGCAAAACAGTTTTCTGGTAAACACTTTTGAGTAGGGTGAGATATATAAGAAAAGGTAACACAAAAAGCCTATGCTTTTCAATTCTACATATTACAGCATAAAGTCAACATAAGGACAGGTGAAGGTAACAGCTGAATAAACAAAGACAGCCCAGAGAGAGGAGGAGGAGGAGCAGGAGGGGAGGAGCCGCCTGGAATGACAGAGGACACTGTGATAGCAGGAAGCAAAGGGAGGAGCAGGCTACAGCTGACTCAAGTTCCGAGCCATGAAGATGTTTTCAGGTTACAGTTTCTATTCACATTTGAAGAAAAAAATTGAAATTTAACTTTCTCCTTTTTTGAAGAACAAGAAACTAACTCCCTTATAAAATATTCTACAACTAACCATGTACTTGCATTTTCAACAATTTTATCTTATTAAAAGCTATATGTAATACTAAAAATAAAGGGAAAGACCACTTCTGCAACACATAGTAAGTTATTAAAATTTCTTTAAGTTAGGGGATATTAAGAATTCTGAACTTTGAGTAAAAACAAGTACATGACAAACCAGATACTAACCAATTCCAACAGAGGCAGCACATTTAGTCTTATCTTTGATTTCCATCCGGAGAGTAGCTGCAAATTCATCAGGAGTCAGTTTAGTCTCTGCAAGGATGTCAGTGATGTCTATCAAGGCTTCATCACAACTGACAGCTTCAATGCTGTGTGTGTAGCTATCAATACAAAGCAAAGGCAATGAATCGTAACTATGGCCTGCTCTGGGAGACAGTAAATGTTACAAAACAGACAAAGTATTTTTAAATACTAAAAAACAACAAAAACAAACTTCTCATCTTTAAAAACCCATCCAAAGTGCCACTCTTTAGTTATCTAACTTTTGACTCCAAGGTTAATTCGTTCTAATCTCATATCAAAATTGTTACAGCAGAAATGACTGTACTGAAAATACTCTTTACACATAAATAGCTACAAAGTGGTAAATGAATCACAACTATCAGAATATCTAAGAAAAATTTAAATGTGGCTTATCAGAAACCCTTATGAACAGAAGCTTGTACATAACAGTTCAACAATGCTCTTCAACTAGAAGCAAAATACCACCATTAAATATCTAATACCTATTAAAACCCTGAGATGCTGTAAGACAAAGGAACCACGAAAAATAATCAGACCAGAAATAGACAGCTGAAGAGGCCTCACAATCAAGTACTGTGTCAATCCACTTGTTGATACACATCATTTGGTAAGTTATAAATCATATCAAAATCTACTCATTTCCATAAAGAAATGTTACTTAGGCTAAAAATGTAAAAATAAAGGGTATTTTTTTTTTTAAATAAAGACAATGACTTTGTTTTTCTGAGAAGAGAAACATGCCACTAAAATGTGTTCAAACACTGAAGATGTAACAGGCCCTAGTTCTCCCTCAATTCTTTAGTCCATAGGCATAATCATCTACTCCAGGATGTAAAACTGAGAACACAGCAGTACCTCTATTAACCTCTCCCCAGCCCTCCTTTAGATGCTATTAATGCCCTTAGCTTTTGAAGAGGATTTAACACATTTGTAACACGATAAGGCCAAAACTGCTGCGTTTGCATTATGAATAGCTGTGACTGGTGACAGGTTAACTGAAATCTTTCCCTGTATCCCCCTCCCCGCACACTATTAAGATAGCTACCACAAGGGCAGAGACTGGATACTGTTTCTCTTGGTGAGATTAGCAGAACCAAGCAGTTACCTGCACTTACTGGTTAAGGATGTTCAGAATAAAACTTAATAAACAAACAACAAAAGGGCAGGTCCACACAGGTCTGCACTTGGCTTCTGCATATATTTTATAGTTTCCAGTTATATGAGATAACTGGAAACTATAAGAGAAGAGAAACTATATATCTCATGGATATATGAGAAAATAATTCCTTTTCAGTAAAAGGGTGAGCATGTGTGTGAGGGGGTGTGGGAGTGGCAGAGAGCGGAAGTGAAGATAGGGTGAGCATATGTCCTAGAATAGCAATACAGTTCTTGGACCAATACCCTTACAGTTTTAATAGAGCAGACCTGAGCAGCTAATTTTTATCACTTAAAACTTTCAATGTACTAAGTTTAGGAGCTGTGATCAAGACCTCTTCTAGCCCTTTACACAGCAACTATGACTGGCTTTAAGGCATATATAAGCTACTAAATAATCTTAATTCTTTTTAATACTGCCTTAGTATTTTAAAAGTCTACCTTGAAAAAAAAAACCATTTATCTTCTTTCCTCACTAATCAATCACTAAACAAACTCTGTAAAACAATTACCAAGAAGACTCACTTTTATAAAAACTAATTTTTTAGCATGCTTAAAAAATTTAAGATGAAGTATATTAAATGCCTCTTTGTTACTGGTACTGTTCATTCAGTTAGAAGACAGGTGTGTCCCTCCATTATCATGGCTGGTATTGAAATTTTCAGATACAGCGCACATTATTACACTTAACTCTGAATTGTAATTTTAAACAAATTGTAATTCAAATGCAATAAAAGAAAAAAATAAGTGAAACAAAAAAAGCAGTAATAAAATACCCAAAATGTTTGTCTATCTGGTTTCATGAAAAAGAAAAACTTTATACTAGCAGATTTCACATCACAATCAGTAGCACTTGAACAATGATGTAATGCAAATTTTAGCTTGAGACTAATCTCCAAATTACTAAAGCTAAATAAAGAAAGGCAGCTATCAAACTGGCAGACTAAGGAAAAGGATCACAGGAGAGACAAAAATCCACTAACTCTCAAAATGCTAAAGAAAACTGGACACTTTAGTAGTAAATCAAAGTAGAGTAAATGAAATGAGCATGAGAACATTGTACACAATACCTTGCCAATGTTTCATACATTGCTTGGGCAACTTCCTTATATGCATGAAAATCATATGGAACAGCTTGCAGATTAGGACATAGCTGTTTAGCATGCCCAAAATACATTCCATTCTTAATACCAAATTGTCTAAAAAGAAAAGAAAATACAGTGGAGATTACATCAGGAAGTTTTAAGCTGACAATCAAATAGAAAGTATGTTTGATCTCCCCATGCCACTAATATACAATTTCCTTGTAACTCCCCCTCTCGTTAGGGGTTAACAATAGGCATTAGTTTAATTAAGCTGTTTCCCCCCCAACAGAAAATAATACAATTGTCTCACGAGAATAAATGACATCTCTTTTGTCTATAGCAAAACACTTCTAAAACTTGACCTCTGGCCCCTTTGCAGAGATGCCAGCATGCCATATGCTGGTGATATCACAACCACCACAGAGCAGGAATGTGCTGTCAAAATGATTTTCTTCTCCTAGTACATGGCACAGTTTAGCCAGGGCTCATCCCCCAAAGACAAAGAATATGAACAAAAAACTACACAGAACAGTGCTATGTGACAAACAGACAAAATGTACTCATCCTATTACCACCCAATTCCCAATTGACCAATTCCAATGCTCCTCAAGTGGCTCCGCAGTGGTTGAGATGCCAACAGCATTGTATGGTAGGACATCACTCTGGGCAGGAGCCAGGGTTCCAGAACTTTGAGGGACCTAATTGAAAATGGTAAATTTTAAATCTATTGTGTGTCTCAATGCCCCACATTACCTTTGATATTTGGAGCATTCAGCATAAAACTACAATTATGGAATTATACATAATTAGTAAAATTCCATTTTATCACTCTGTAAAGAATCAAGAAAAAAAAAAAAAACCACAGTAAAAACACAGGCAAAATAAAGCAATGTTTCACCAGATTACACAGTACTGCATAGAATGATGATGGTTACTCCATACATTGATTCAGTAATAATCACCAAGTATGGACTTAGTTGGAGGTATAACTGCTTAAGAAACAGATAAAATTATTTTTTGGCCTCTTGCCTAAGATCAAGTGAATAAACAGTCTTCTATTACCATTTAGAAGCCTCTGAGGCTCTCCTAACATTCAGATCATCAATGAGAACAACAAAGAATTAAGAAACCTCTCAAGTTATTCAGAGACAAATCCAAAACTACATGCTTTTTTTTTTTTTTTACATAAACAAAATAACCTATTTCAGTAACAAGTGTAAAATGAACAGAGTATCTAGTAAGAAGCAAACAATGATAAAAAAGAAAGCAGTGACTGACAGTAAAGGTAGCTGGAACAGCTAATGTGCAGTTAAATAAAATGTTCTCTGAGATGCTGTGTGTATCCCACAGACGAGACAAACCCTAAGATGTTTGCTAGCATGTCCCCTGAATCAACTCGGATTGAACTAAGTTAGTCTGCAGGCTTTAATAAACCAACACGCTTATCTATACACGAATAAGAATAAACATAACAGTTTAGAAAGGTATACGGAAATATTAGAAATGCCTTTTTTATAAAGCTTAGCTTTGGAAAGGGTAAAATTTTGGTATTAAAGCTATAAAATGTTAAATTCAACACCCTAATCCAGTCTTAAAGGCATGTTTAAGGATAATGATCCTACAAATACAAATGTTCTTTTTCATTCCCTTTTAAAAATTTCTATATATCTAAAAAGTTCAGAGACATTACTTAGAAAAATATGCTACTTCTATTTAGGTACTCAATGCTTTCCATAGAGGAAAGATTCTATGGATAGCTGAGAATGAGACTTCTGATCCATTCGCTTCCATCTTACAAGTGCTGGTGATGCTGGGTGTGCTGCTATCACACCCAGTTTTTGATGTGTTTAGGGCCTTGTGCATGCTGGGCAAGCATTCTTTTAACTGAGCTACATCTCCCACCATAGGGGAAAACTGAAGCCAATGGACACCGTAAAGAAGTACTGAACAAAAGAAACAAACCCAGGAAGTTTTCCCATAACTAAAGGAAATCATATTTTTTATAGTGCACACAGTAATGTTTATATACACATTGCACTGTCGAGGGATGTTCACCATCTACTCACACTTCATTTTCCGTAAGTAGATGTATGTTCAAGAAATTAGGATTTGTTTCACAAAAAGTAAAGCAATAAGGACAAGGACAGAAGTCTGCCAGGCGTCATGATACATGGTGGGACTGCAGTACTTAGTGGAGGCAGAAGCAGGAGGATTTTGAGTTTGAGAGTAAGCTGGGATAGAGAAAAAGTTTCAGAGCAGCTGGGCTATACAGTGATACCCTATCCTAAAACAAACAAGCCCTGAAGTGGCTCTACCAGAATGATTCATGTGTCCCACTCAACTAGAATCCATGCAAAGTAAGATGCCACAGCTATACTTCTCATATGCGATACAAAATAGAATTAGTGTCCCATTTTAAAGTACAAAGCACACATTCTACAATATGCTTGGCTAAGACAAAACTCTTTGGGGTTAGACTAAATAATATTAAAAAGAAAAAAGCACTAAATCAGTATTGATGTTCATCCAATATACTACAGACCATAAAATATTATCATTACATAACAGTAAAAGGTTCTTATAAAAGCATGTAAAAACAGAGGTGTATTTAAGGTACAAAGAATGTTTATTTTTGAATCTACACACTGTACAGCCTTGAACGCAGGAGAAAATGACACTGAACTATCTACTTCTGATTCCCATGTGTTAGAATCATCATCTTGCATCACGTCTATTGCTTAAGAATAAAAACCTCATTTTCTTCAACATGTCTACTTTCTTATCATGTTTAGCACTTATTTTTTATAGTGCACACAGTAATGTTTATATACACATTGCACTGTCGAGAGATATTCATCATCTACTCAAACTTCATTCTTTGTAACTTCACTATTAGTCTCTTTCAAAATCATCAGTGCACAGGACTAAAATGACTATCTCCATAATCTATAACTCCAATCAAACATTTCTCTGATAAAATTATTAAATTTGGTTAGACAAAGGAGGATAAAAAAATTGTTTTGAAGACCTGAATTGGAAAAATTATTCTAGAAAAATGACAATAAAAGTGGTTGTACAGATGAGATTTCATTTGGCTTTGGTTTTCAAACTAGGTTTCATCTTTTTTAGTCAAATCCAAAATAAATATGTGCTGTTTAACCAGCACTTAGGTGTCTTCCCACAAACTACTTAATGCTCATCTATTGCAACTCCTGCTATTTTGGTCTTCAGTGTGGTGGCCATCACCTGTGAGTCAATACAAATAAACTGCCAACACAGGGGCTAATTAAGTTCAGAGCTACCAGAATTGAGAACACACCAACACAGGACAAAACCTTTGGCCTTCCACCCAGCATTCATCTTTGAAGTAGCTGTGTTGACCAAGACCCTAAAAAGGAAGGCAAGGCCAGAGTTCTTACATTACTGACTAATAAAAATGCACTTCTGGGCATCTTCACATCTAGCTATTAGTACAAGTTACCATTTGATACACTATATATATATACTAAGCTTTGAATTGCCTATGCTGGGAACAATTATCAACAATCCTAATGCATTTCTATTTCACTTTATTATCGTTAGTAAGGTAAGTTTCAAAATTTTGGCCATATTAATCAATTGACAATAATAGAAGTTTTACTAAATGACAAAAGTAAACTTAGTGTAAATTTGACATGGCATAAAATGGATAAAAATGGAACATGCTTTATATTTATGCATGTTCAAATAATTTTTAGTAAAATAGAATTTTAATAAAATTACCAAAATTTAAACAAACTATTCTGATCACACGTATGTTTAGCTCAAATATTTATGTTCATATCAGACTTCCTTAAATAACCTCAAACTTGAAAGTACTTTAAAATAAGTTGTTTAGCCTTTTTCTATAATTATTAAATTCTTAGCATGTATCAATGATACATGAGTGCTCACTATATTATAAAAGTGAAAGTGTCTGAATTCAATTAGTAAAAAAAGAAAAAAAGATTCCTCTCCCTAACCAGTTAACTATTATTACTCCTACTTTTATAACTACAACAGTTTTAAATTAATGTTACAATTTTGTAAATAATGTGTATATGTAGGCACATAAGTCACGGCATGCCTGTGGAGGTTGGAGGACAATTCTGTGGAATCAATTCTCTTTTCTTTATATGATTTTTTAAAGACTGAACTTAGGTCCTAATGCTTACACAGCCTCTTTAAACAGTAAGCTATCTCACTGGCCCTTACATAATTTTCTGACATATAAGGAACACAATTGTATTCCTCTCATATTAAAATGGCAAGTTATAATTTTATAGTTTCAGATTACTGTAAGGTAACTGCCTATACAAGTTAATGGTAACAAGTTCATACATTCTGACTAATTTAAAGTGAAATAGGTCAGATAGAAGAAAATAATTTATATATGATTTAAAGGGCAATTAAGTTTCAACTTAATATTGTGTGCATTTGTTTGAATATAGGTCTGCACACCATGTACAAGCCATGTACAAGGGCCAGAAGAGTTGGGTTCCCTGGAACAGGAGTTATGGACTGTTGTGAGCCACCCTGTAGGTGCTAGGAACTGACTTCAGTCTTCTGCAAGAACAAATGAACTGCCCTTAACCGCTGAGACATCTCTTCAGTAATTAAGAGTTTTATAAAGAAGTTTTTCCTATTCGTAAAAAAGAAAGACTAAATAAATAAGGCTGGCTAACAACATTTAAAAAAAAAAACTAACTTTCAATTTTATGCCTGAAAGATAATAAACATTACAATACCTACTTTCTTTTTGTTTTTCACTGTAGGATCTATATCATGAGGAACTATTACATTACTTAAAATTATTATCGTAGTAGTGTAAAAGATGGAACTCAGACTAAAGATAATTCTTTTCATAATATGTATTTAATATGTTGAAATCATAGGCTTGACTTGCAAGACTTAATCTCTCTAAATGTATATAAAAATAATTAACTATTCATTAAGAATTGGAACTCATTTAGCTTCTACATACCTGGCTTCATAACTACAAGAAGCAATTTCAGCTTTTGACAAAACAGAATCAATGCCATTTGTTTGTGTAGAATCTTGATTCTCCCATACTGATGAATCTGGTATATCTGCTTTAAAATAAAATTTAATTATTATGTTAAAATTTTATTTTCCTTAACTTTTACTAAAGAAATGTTTTATATTATTTTCAGATGCAAATGTTTAAGTTCCAAACACATATTTAAATTATTATTTATATATTTACTACAAAATTATTAAGATTGTTTTCTTTCATTATATTCCTCAGCAACAGTCAACACAAAAACATCATAATAAATTCAAAGTATCCTGTTTGAATAAATGTAAAGAATCCTGTTAACACACAGTCCCTTGGGGTAGATAAAGATGGAGGGGATCAGGGAGATGAACTCCCTCCCCTGCACCTCACTGTAATGAGAAAAAGTTAAAAGAAATTACAAGATTCTTACATGTTGTTACTTCCTAAAAGAACTCTCTACAGAACTTAAAACTAATATATTAAGAAAAAAAATCAAATTTCTGCAAGCCATTTGATTGAATAACTTAGAAACTTTTGTTTCTTAGTCCTCATATTCAGAAATTAAGCAGTTACCAGTGTAACCAGGTAATCTCATCTATATATAATATACATACATACATGCACACACATAAATATGTATGTATATTATATAAGTTCTATAAATCTTGAACTTCAAGGTTTTTCTTTTAAACAGGTAAAAACAGCCTGGCAATATTATTTTTTACTTCTCAGAGCATTATTTACTTTTAATAACTGTACTTTCAGTTTAAAAAAAAACGAGCTCAATTACAATCAATAGTAATTGCTTTACAGAACATAATACTAGCCTCAACAGAACAAAAGCTCACCAACATTTCTAATATCCAAACCATAATTTCACCCACACATATAAAAGTATATGCCTTAGAGAGCCTAAACCATACTGAAATTTACTAGTAAAGTTCTGGTCATGTATCTCTGGATAATACTATAGGATTAAAGATAAAAATTGGCTTTTATTGAACTTTAAAATAAAAATCTTAAAACACAATCTCAGCCAAGTCTCTACTCTATAAACAACATGGTTAGTAAAGCAGGACTCAAACCTATCACTGTAGTTAATTCCAAACAAACCTATGCCATAATAGCTCAAAGCTATCAAACTCAGTACCTCGTTTCCATTTATTTAAGACTCAATGTTCCATGGAAAGAACAGCCAAGTTATTGTACCACCAGGCAAACACAACACAATATCTGGCTTTATAGGCTACAGTAACTCTTATCTAACTGATAACCATAAACATTTTTATCTAATAAACAACCCACGCAAGTATTTCAAGATTCTAGCACTCATACATAAACACCATAAACACAAGCCAAACTGAGAATGGTATCTTGGTGGGAGTAATGCTATGTGCATCTAAAAATAAAAACAAGAATACGCAATGTGAGCAATGATTTCTGGTAAAATGTAAATAACATATGCCACAATCTTACAAACTCAAGACAGAAAGTGAGTAGATTTTTCAGTGTTTCTGCAACAGTTCATCATCTAATCTGTAAGAATTTAAAGATTGTCAGTAACAGACCAACAGAAGGTGCCACTAAATAAAGACCACAGCCACAATCTGCTACCTTTCAAAGTTTTAACCACGAATCATGCTTTAAAAGAAAGTTATATGACCTTTATATTTGAAGGACTATTTAACCTAAGAGTCTCATTTGGAAATTACAGAAAGTTCATGTGTGAAGTGAGAACAGAGTGTGGTCCATGCGCCCCCAATGCCCTGGCCTGAGAGGCAGCACCAAGGTGTTCCTCTTCACTGGGCTGGCTGACCTGTTCCACTGTGCAGCAGAGTGCGTGGGTCTCTCCACCAGCGGAGTGAGTTGCTTCATGTGAGATTCAGGGAAATGCAGGGACACACTGTCCTCACTGGAGGGCAAAGTAGAGAACTGCTGATCAAAACTTGACAAACTAGACGGGCACATGGAGAATGTGGAGGAACGGTTGGAGAAATCAGAGGCCAGGACACAAGTCTGTGAAAAAGAAATCGCTGAGAATAAATCTATGACTAATACGATTTTTAAACTGTTGCTCTTTAGAATGAAAACTGAAGTTGTTGAAGGGATAGAAAACATCTGCATCCTGGAAATCCAGGAAGGGGTAAAAGGCCCCAACCATGAAGTGCAGAGGCTAAATGGTTCTGAATGAAATCATCAATGAGACCATTCAGGAAACAGCTTGCCAAGGAAGTCACAGATGGATGAAATGCCCTGGTTACATTGATTCAGTCTCTAAATATAAAGAACAAGAAAAAAGACTAAAGATGCCTTTTTTGTTGTAGTATCTGTCTAAACTAACCACACAGATCAAAATATGAGAACTGATTTTTACAAAGCTAGTGTGTAGAAGTCAAAGACTCTAGCTTCTAAACTGATCCTTAATACCTTCATTTTTGGTGCTATGTCTAATAATGATCCAGAGAAAGAAAGAGATCAGGAAAAGTGGAACAAAAGCACTAAAAAACAAGGTCAGGGCACTGACTTGGCAGTAAACTTAATACAAGAAAATCCTTTTATGTACAGTAAATATAAGCTCCAAATGAGTCAAAGGGCTTAAGATACAAAAACAAATGTCATCAAGCTAAAATAAGAATATCAGGGTATTATAGTCACTTTTTCTAAGGAGAGGGAAATCTGTTTTGTCAATTTTGAATGGCAGATAGAACTTAATCATTTCCTCTAATATTTGGTTTCTGGTGCACCACCCACAGATGAAGGAGATCTGAATTATAAAAGGTATTAAAATATTATGAAAAGCTAGTAGCTACAAAGATGAAGATAATTAAGTAACCAAAGAAAATATTCTGCTGCAAAATCATGTATGGCCAGACAGTGATGGAAAGCAAGACAAAAGAAGACAAGCTCCCTGCTACTTTCAAGGAACAAGTGCCTGCCAAGGTCAGAATCTCGATGCAGACTGTTCAAATAAGCGGCAGATTTAGATTCTACCCACCAGATCTGAGCACAAAGGAACTTAGAGATGCCAACAAACATATACACCTTGTATTACCTCTTATTTTGATAGTTGTTCAGTAATTATTCACATGTGACATATACCGTGATTTCCTTCGGCTACATATTTTCCTGCTTTCTAGAACTTGGTTTTATCTTTTTAATAATACCACATAGGAAATACAGTAACAAAAACAACCTTGTATAAAACTACACTTAAGAAACAACCACAGATCACGAAGCAAAGCCTCAACAAGTTCAGTAAGTTACTCCACAATCTACTGACACAAGACACAAGAATCTCAAAACTCTGACAACACTTAACAATAAAAGCCAAAGGAAACTTGAGAAATGAAAATTTATTTAAAAATGTGTCCACAATTACCCTTTCCAATGTACACGGTCTAAGCAGATGAGCACAAGCAACAAGACTAACTCCAAGTGAGAAACTCAAATGTCCAGACACACACTTGCTTCATTAGTCTCCTCTGAACTACACCCAGTGTTTTATTTATGACAGGACAGGGAAGTGAAGTGACTGCGATAAAATCAAACTACACCCTTTCTTCTGAACTGGAACTGGTCTCTCTTCTGGTTAATGTTTCTCTAAAGGGATGTTGTTTGTTTTTTTTAAATTGTGTTTTCACAAGATATTCCACAAGGAAACAAATCATTATGAAAGATTTTTAAGTAAATATCCTTTAAATCTTTAAGATGGGCAATTTAAAAAAAAAAAAATGAAGATATTACTGTGAAGAGAGTAATTTTCCAAGACAGCTATGAAAATGTTTCTCCTAAGAAACAAGTTCACTCAAATGAGAATTAATCCTGGCATTCAACTATGATTCCAATATAGGTTTGTCTTAAATCAGGGTTTCCCTATATTCTAGGTTTCCCTTGAAAGCATCATTCTCCTGCTGCAATCTCCCAAATGGTATTACCACTGTGCCTCACTTTAAATTCTAATAACACTGAAGGGTACAAACTTCAGTGTCTTCACTGTAACATAAGCCAAATGGTTAATGACTCAAATCTAGATCAATGTCTTTTAAAAAAACAACCATGTCTTTCATTCCCAATCTAAAACTTATATAAAGCAGATTAATCACTGTTTTAAAATTCACACTTCATTGGGTTCCAGAAAAACATCATCATCCAATTTCAGAAAGCATAATAACATACCGGTTATCTGTTTAGACTCAGGTTTTGGGTTGGTTCAAATTATCACTAGCAACCTTAAAACCTTAAAACTTGAAAAGATCTAATTATTCTAATTCTGCTTTTTCTCCTAAAACACCAATACCGACAGTAATATGCGGAAGTCATCCATAGAAGCATTATGGCTTCAAAGAACTCATTTGTACCTGCTTTTCCTTTGAGGAGTTTATTCTGGTAATACTGCCACTCCAGCTGGGGGTTAGCACCAGGACGTAAAGGTGCTCTTCCTGTGCCGCTGTTACTTGTAACAGCCACCGGCTTTCCTGTGAGAAAAAGATTAAGTTGTTCCTCTAAGTACAAAAGAATGTTAAGAACATGTAATAAAAATTTTTTCACAGGATTTTAATTACTTAACTTTTTTCCTTTAATCACTTAGGCATTATATCTTAAAGAAGCTAATATATCCATCACCTAAGGTTTTCAATTAACCCCACAAAGAAACAATTTCAGTAACATTTCTTCTGGAATCCTGTACATAAGCCAGGGTGGCCATGAACTCAAAAAGATCTACCTGCCGCTGCAGTGCTGGAATTAAAGGTTTGCACCATAATAAGCAAGGCCCAAGTGACATTTCTAATAAACTAACTCAACCAGAAAGCAGCATACTCAATTTTCCTTGACTTTTGATTTCTTACAATGAAAAACAGGCAACTCAGATCCCAGGTTGAGATTGCAAGGGTAAACAATGAATGACAAACTATAAACAGACTTTTCATAGTTCTGGTATAAATAAGCTCAACATCTATACTTACCCTTGTAATTTTATAGCAAGAGAAATAGAGACTGATGCATAACAATCAGAATCTGATTTAACATATAAACAAATGAAAATGTTCAGTCCTCCAGTTTTTGCTTTGGTTAAAAACATTAATGTATCATTTCCTTTTATAGGTATATTAAGTTACAAGGCAGTCATAATGTAAAGTGGTAACATAAGAGACAAAAATTGATTTACAGAGCACAGGCTTAAAAGGCAGGAGGCTCAGAACAAAAAAACACATACACAAAACCTTCCTGCCCCTCCACGCTAAAAAACAAACAAACAAAAAAAAAAAAACCCCACAAAATACTAAGTTACTAAGAAGTAAAATCAGTTCTCTCACATCCTAAAATCTCCTTTCAGAGCAGAAGTAATAACAACCAGAGACAAAAATAAAACCCTGTTGGGAATATAGGATTTTTTTTTTTTTTTTAAGAATTTCAGATTTACTGACTACTGTTGCTTTACATAAGAGAAAAACTGCTTTCAAAACAAAATGCAAACGTAGCTATCCTATCCCTAAAAGAACCATTGAAAAATTCTAAATAAATATTCCTAATAGTAGTAAGAAGATGTAAATAAACCTGAAATTTTATTAGGACAGACTGCCCAGATAACTCAATAATACAAAATTATCACAACCCCAAAGTTAGAATGTCTAACAACATCAAAGGAGAAGAGTCATTTAAATAAGAGAAAAACTAAAAAGTGTGAACAAACTGAATACCACAAAATTCCAGGTAACAAATAAAAAATATGGAAAATATCCAGAAGCCCCCCCATCTATCCAAGATAAAAAGAGTCCTTAGTTTAAGATACTCATCTCTGCAGATTTCAACTTACACCAAGCAGAGGTTTTCTAATTTCCCTATACCTCTAATAATAGAGTACAGACATTATGAAGAATCAAACTGATCTGACCAAGGAAAATCAAAATAATTTTTATCAAGTAGAATATCTATCTTCATAACAATGTATCAATTATCTTAAAACAAACAAGAATACAGACCTTTGAGATCTGGTCTATTTCGTATACCCACTGATACAAAGAAGCAATCCATATCAACATGCATTACACAGCTCTGATGTCTAGGTGAGCTCAATATAGACATATTGCCTAGAAGAAAAAAAAGAGAACATTCAAACCTAAAACTAATTCTTATTAAAAACAGGTCTAGTTAATTTTAGAAATCATATTTAAGAACAGCCTCTTAACATAATAAAGTATATATTATGGACCACCTCTGTACAACCTCAACAAATTTCAGTTCATTTTTCTGATCTAATTTTAAATCAAGTCTAACAATACCATGGTATTTTTTTCTACTTTCTAACCCTCTTATCTTAAAATTGTAATTTTTATTATAAAAATCTGATTATTTAAACAAGTTGATGTATAGAGTTACTCAGTTATATGGAGCTAAGTAACCTTTGATGAGCTCCATTCCCCACATTCTACAAACAATATTTAATGAAACAACAATCACAGTGGCCACTACTACCCAGTGCTCCTCGTAGATGTGAAGACATGAGAGGTTTACAGGAGTTAAACTAAATTCTCAGAGCACTAGAGGTAGAAATGATTCTCACCTCAACCTTCTACAGATTTGGAATTTAAGTCCCACAACCAGTGTGTGCTCAAGTTGGGATTTAACTGCAGTAAGTCTGATTACCAAGCTCTTAAAACTATCATGCTGCTGTTGTAAGTAGACATGCTTCAAAAAGTAGTCCACAAAATAACAATCTATATACAAATAAAATTTTTCTTAAACCATGAGAAGTTAGTAGATATGAAGCATGTTTATTAAATTTATGGAGATGAAAATAAATATTATAAAGAGATTAATGGTTTTGAATAACCTAAGATGTATTCGTAAGGGTTATTATAACTCAACTATTAGGACAATATTACTTTATAGTAACATTATTACTATTACTCCTCCTGGTACACCAAAATATAATAGTACAGGCCCTAAATCTAAGAACTTCAGCTTTGCAAGAAGTTGTGATCTCAGAGAATATTCTTGATTACCAGCTTTATGATAGGATTTTTAAAAACTTACTCTCTAGAAATTGTGCTATTTCACTATGTGCAAGGCACTGAGTTTTTCTTCATGTTATCTTTAAGCAGACAACCCATAAGCTGGACAGCACTGATTCCAATCACTCCTCTTGCAGAGGAAACAGGCAAGAAAGGCAGATACCAATGCATGTTTCTGTTGCACAAGGTGGCAGAGTAAGAATATGGATTCAAACTAAACTATCCAAATCACTTCCTTGCCATTCTCTATGCTCCCTTCACAAAGATTTATCAAGTAAATTTTAGTAAATCATAATCTTTCTTTCTTTGGCAGTGCAAGTTATCAAACTCAGGGCCTTGCACATGTTAGGCAACCAACAATCTCAATTCTACTATATAAAAATATCATGAAACACAAGGTAAACAACCCAAAACAGTATTAAATATCCAAAGGGTACAGAGAGTATAAACCAAAACCTAACAAATGCTTTCTTACAACATAAAAATTTATGAATTTATTCCCACCAATAAACCTAATTTATTACAGTATTTTCAAGCTTTCAAAATTAAGTGACCTTCAGACTATAAGGACCAAGACATAACATAATCTAACACCTATGACATTATTCTAAAATATTTCAGAAATACTGAAAAATCATTTTGACTAAAAACGCTGGAATATATCAAACAAATATAATGGCAACAACAACAAAAAAAATCACATGAATCTAAGACACCATTAACATCTTTCTCTTTATGCCTCCCTTTCCACAGTTTTAAGACTATTATCACATAATCTTGGAACTTTCTTTGTGCTATGCCCACAAAAGAAAAAAAGCCAAGCCCTTTGTCAAAGACAACTTACACTTTAAACTAGGAATTAGACTCTAGTTTAAGTGATGACTGTCACAAAACAGCTTCCTTTTGGATTTGGATGACAAATATTAAGCACACACACAAATTACAAGCAATCTACGTAGATGTGAAAACAATCTAAGTTTACCACTGTAGGTACAACAGTCATATCAGTGTTTAATTTTTAAAAGTAAATTATGAAGCTTCCAGAAATTCACAATTACCCTTACCACACAACTTCATTCTCACAGGAGATTAGACACAAAATATAAAATGTTATATTTATACAGTTCAAAACTTCAACAATGCATAAAGTCTCCAAGAGAAAGAAATCCATGGAGTCCCAGTTCTGAAAGTATTGAAATAACCTAACATTTTCAGTTAGCTAGGTAAATCTAATATAAAATAATACTAAAGTTTTCAGTTATACTTACTGTAACTTATATAACCTGGCATTCCTGGAGGCTTCTTATATTAAGAAGTTTGTAATGATTAAAATACCAATGAAAACATCAGAACAAAATCATCAAATATAACTGATTTGAAGAAAACAATTTTAGTATCTACCTGTGTCGGTTACAACAAGGGAAGACCTGCCTGTTTTCATTTTTTTTAACTTTTCCCTTCCTGGAAAGATACCACTACTTTGCCTTTGTAGGGTATTGACAAACTCAGTCAATTCACACTTCCATGTTGAGATGTGATGCAGTCTTGAATGAGAATAGAAATCTGAGATAAAATTGCAGTCTGATGGTTTGGATGGCACTGAAGGTGCTACCTTACTAAGAGTCAGAACAGAAGTGCTTTTTGTGCTTGAAGGCCCCTGAACAGTGGAGTGGTGAGCACCATTGATTTTAGTGTTGTTGTGCAAAGATGGTGAGAGAGAATTAGTTCTGTGTGGATTCCGTAAAGCATCTGTATTTCTGGTGCTCTGCTGCAACTGCTGTGCTGTGCAGTCTCTGAAGTCAGTGTTGCTCTTCTCTGCCCTCTTCTCCTCTAGGGCAGAATCTAAAGAAAGCCTGCTAGCAACACTATTGCCCACAGGCACCAAGCTATCCTGCGTCTTTAAGGCACCATTAGAGCTATGAGCATGTCCATTAAAAATGAGAGAGGTGTCTCTGGGATGTGATATTCCATTTTGTTTCCTTCCTGAAAATGTCTGTTCCAGATCCACAAAACTAAAATCATCATTTTCATCTTCTTCATTCCAACTGCTCAGTCCATTTGCTTTCACTTCATTTTCTGTCTCAATCTTCTTAATTAAGTGATTTCTAAAGTATAAGAAGAATTTAAGTTAATATATCTAACTTGAAAGCTTTGTGATTCACTGTTTCTCTCTTAAATACTGAAAAGCTAAACCATAAACATTACTTTTGCTTGAACAAAGATTAATTCTTAGTGAACTAAAGAAACACGAACATTTTCTTTCTACACTTTTTGGGCAGACTTACACTATTTTCAAAAACAAAAGGGTTTTTTTCCTCACCCCTTATTTTTTTTTTGGGGGGAGGGAATTGCCCCACTACTTAAATGGCCTTTTACTTAAGTTTATCAAGTACTGAAATTACAGGCATGTCCACTGGTTTTCTGTAACTTTCCCATAAAATATAACTACAACCTATCGCCTCTAAATTCCAAAGCACAGTAGTTGTCATTATTTACTCTAAGTAACATCTATGTTTCATAAAATGAACAGAAAGTTTTAGCTGAGTTCCTTACTCCTGGTTTTACACTTGGTTTTCATATAAGCCATTCTCTAACACATTAAATCCAACACCACAACATATGGGATTAAAGTCCTGGCTCTAGTCAGCTCCAGTCAACACAAGAGCTGATAAGATTGTAGTCAACCACAAACTGGGCTCACTACTATTCCAGATGACTAGATGTAAGAATCAATATGGTAGTAACTCAGCACAATTTTTAACAAGAAAAATAACAACACTTAAACCCAAGAAAAAGTGTATTTAGATGCCACAGATAGACAAAGGCAATCTAGATCAAATATATGGTCACAGCCTTAATGAAGTATCTATGACATGTTATACTAAATTCACATCCTAGTTACTAAACATTTTTAATAGCTAATGAAAACAAAATTCATTTGTATTCATATCAACAACTAAATGACAAAATCCCAAACTGAATTTCATCAGTGATTCACTCTTTCAATTGTCTACAGTACTCCAGATAAAGGGGTAACATACACAATACCATACTAAGGGTCAGACTACCAGCACCACCAGGCATTGTCTGAAGATCCTCACACTACTGTCAATTTGACTTATTAGTAACAAACAAATCCCCACCCATTTCTACTTGTCTCAGACTCTGGGTCTATCTGTATCATTCATGGACTATAAGAGCCAATTCAGATTACATCCACCTCTCATAAAAGACCAGTGAAAGAAGAACACACACTGAGAACAATTAAAAGAAAGAAAGCTTACACTGAGGAAGCCTGCCCTTTAATATAAAAATAGAGCAGGGACTGAAGAGCCACTTAAATTTATTTAAAATGCAAACTAGAGCTAGACCTCACCAAACTGAGAAGTTAACTAAAGTAATATAAGTAAAACAAACAAAAATGACCAAAAAAATTGACAACTGGGTTTCCTGCATCAAAACATAAGACTTTTTATGTGCACAATAGTAGTATGTGCAAAATATATTATTGACAAGAAAATATACCATTAATAAATAATACATATTCTTTCTGTGCTGATATCGCAGACTAGACAAATGCATATTTGGGAAAACAGTTGTGTAAGAAACATAGTAAAACATATTTAAGCAACTAAAATTGTTCGTACTTGTACTGAGTTAGATCTTAAAGGTAAATTCTAAACTGTTAACAAAAATAAATTTGAGAATAAATCTAGTTTCTACTTGTATGAGGAAAAAAGATGTGTATTTTTGGGTTTTCCTCATTTTATTAGTGTATCTTTTTTACAGTATTCTAAAGATTAATAGTTTAAAGTATATTTTTAAAATTTGGGGTAGAGTTCTAAATGAGTATTAGTTAAATAACAAGTGACATGAACAAAAAAATACAGAAGGCAGTGATACTGGATTCTCCAACACTAGATCCTTGATCTTTGGAAAAAAATATATCCAACTCCCAAAGCAAGCAATTTGATAACAAAGGAGGAGGTTAGTGATAATGAACCACTTGATGTACAAGTTAGGGCAACACGTCACTTTAACTGTGAAACCAATTCACTCAGGATTACTGCAATTAAACTTAAATCAGTATCTATTTTTAAAACCATATAATAAAGTCTAGATTTACTCAACATCTAAACTGAGAATCAACAGCTAATGTATTTACATACTTAAAATTACAAATGTTTCATTTTTCAAAAGTAACCTGCAAATGTAAGCATTTTCATTATTTTTCTATGCATGGAGAATAAGTAAAGTTGGTACAGTTAGTTGGGTTTTCTAAAAAAGTAACAACATACAGAGTATGTTTATTTATGAGTAAATAACTTATTTTCAAATAAATTCACAAAAAAGAAAGGCCTACTAAAAATTTATATAATTAGAAAAAATTGTTTGCAATGAACTTCTGAATCTTTATTACAAAAAATAGTTAATAGAAAAGATAGCCCTGCACATATTTTAATATGGTTATTAAACTTGAATGCCCCTCTTTTAAAATATTTGCTTCTGTCTTCAGTAGAATAGTGACCATACTTACTACTAAAATCATTTTTTGTTGGTTTTCTATCTACACAAACTTACACCCTGTTGTTGAGATGTTTGGCTATATTGCTTGGACCTGGCACAGGATCCTCAGGTTTGCATACAGGACTAAAGTTGAGACTCTTTTGTGCGCTGGATGGCTTGGAATATAGCTGATAAGGAATGTAGGATAACAGTTTCCCAGCTTTGATGCTGAAACAAAAGGCAACACCAATTAGATTCAGAATAAGTGAAAATAAGCGTCAAGAAACGTCGATGTTCTGAAAAGTGCAAGTGTTTCATCAGCAACAAGTCATCTGTTTCCTCATTTATTTTCTCTCCCATTTTAGTGTTCTTAACATATACTAGATACATTAAAAGTAAAAACTAAAATTAAAAAATATAGGACAAAATAAAGATCTTCAATATTAAAATAATGAACGATTTATAGGTTTTTATGTACCAGAGTTGTAAAGCATGAGAAAAAAAATTTGGTATGATCTCTAGGAAAGCAGAAACATGTTTAATTCCAAATGTTCATTATAGCTCACACACTGTGACCACAATCTAATACTGAGTGATACTGGCATGCTCCTTTCATACTTTAAAGCTAACACTAATCTGTTTCTTGAAGCAGACAGTCCTGCGTAGTTCAGGCTGGCCTTGAACTCATCTTCCTTCATCTACCTCTCAAGTGTTGGAATTACAGGTACATGTCATCCTTCATTAAACTGTCATAAGTTGATTTTTGCTTGCTAATGCATTGAGTTATATTGGCTGCTATCTCTCTTTAAAAGTAACATTTCACTTTGAAATTTCAAATAATAATGTTTAGGCAAATAACTATATGTAAAACAAGTGGATCTTTTAAGTATTAGGAAATGTTTTTCTTTTCTTTTTTTTTAAAAAAAGACTTATTCATTTATTATGTATACAGTATACAGAAGAGGGTACCAGATGTCATTATAGATGGTTGTGAGCCACCATGTGGGTGCTGGGAATTGAACTCGGGTCCTCTGGAAGGGGCCATCTCTCCAGCCCCTTTTCTTTCTTTCTTTCTCTTTTTTTTTTTTAAATCATATCTGAGGGGAAGGCAGGAAGGAGGGACACAAACAGACTAAGACTAACAGAGTCAGTGGAAGTCAGAAAACAACTTATGTTGAGTCACGTTCTGATCTTCCACTATGTGGGCATGAGGATCAAACTTATGTTGACTGGCGTGGTAACAAGAGTCTTATTACATGAGACATTACTTTAGCTCAGTGTATGTCTTTTTCAGTAAGTCTCTGGTTTACAAACCAAAATATATATTAAAAAAACTTTCTTTTAAAATTATTAGGAAAACAAGAAACTGAAATAAGCTTTTGTCTCATGAATCAAAAAGTCTCAACATTTTTATTTTCTTAAAAGTTTTCTTCTCCCTTCAGCATAGCTTGAAAAAGAAGCAAACTCTAAGGGAAATAATTGAACAACCTATAAACAACCGATTTTTAAGCTTGGGCCACTATTTAATAATCCTAGTGAATGTGCCTTGCACTATATCCAAATGCTGAAGCTAGGAGATAACAGTAAAGAACATACAACTTATAATTTGTTTAAATTCTCATTTAACTAAATGGATTATCAAACTATATCAAAAGTACAATACCAGAATCAGAGTTAGACATTTATTACTTTATTCTTTATTTTTTGTTTGTTTGTTTGTTTTTCAAGACAGAGTTTCTCAAGTTTCTCTGTGTAACAGTCCCAGCTGTTCTGGAACTCACTTTGATCCACCTGCATCTGCTCCTAAGTGCTGGGATTAAAGGCATGCTATTGTTTTATTTTTTTTTTTAATTTTAACATTAGTATTTTGTCTATACATAGGTCTGTGTGAGAAGATCAGGTCTCCTGAAACTAGAGTTACAGACAGCAGTGAGCTGCCATGTGGGTGCTGGGAACTGAAGCCGGGTCCTCCAGAAGAACAGTCAGTGCTCTTAACCACTGAGCCATCTCTCCATCCCCCTTGTTTTATTCTTCATCAAATCAATTTCCCTCTTTTAAAATTTATGATCTTGGAGTTGGGGATTCAGCTAGGTGGAAGGGCACTTGCTTAGCAAGCACAAGGCCCTGGGGTTGGTCCTCAGCTACAGAAAAAAAAAAAAAAAAAAAAAAAAAAAAAAAAAAAAAAAAAAAAAAAAAAAAAAAAAA